>JAGKTI010001513.1:14226-29952 GCA_018397915.1 Birgus latro | reverse complement strand
ATATATATATATTTAATGTGTCTGACTCTGGGCATAGCCTACACAGCTGCCATCAAGGCCTTACATACCATACACCTCTACATGTCACCACTTTGGCACTAACACCCACTGTCCATACTGAATACAGGCTAGGGCTGTCTCATACAGGACTGGTGTATTGGTATTAGCGGGGGTAATTTTACAACACGTCGGCTGGTCTTATGGTAGATCAGTAAAGCATGATTTAATGAAATTCAAATCCTTAAACTTTCCCCTGCCCCAGCGAGGATTTGAACCTGGGTCTGTTAGGACTGCAAGCCGCCTCTCTACCAAAGTGTTATGATATAAGTGTTTTATAAGTTTTGCGAGTGCAGTGCAGTAAGTGTTACTGTTTATAGTTATTTGTGAAACAATGATTGGAAGTACCTTGAGTAACCCTACCTTGTACATGAAAGAAAACCAGGAGTGCACAGGTGAGAAAGTAAGTGACCTGGTTGGCTATAACTAAATGTTTTCTTCGTTACTCAGAAAATAATGGTGAATATGTGAGAATAAGTATTATTTGTCAGATGGGCACCTCTGCAATCACTTGCAATTCGTAATTTCTGCAATAGCAGACCGCATTATTTCAAACTGTGGAATTGCGATTGCAGGAAACTCATCCAAAACTTGCAGTATTGCACTGCAAAAGTACTTCCACAATTGCAATCCTGTCCACAATCTCCCACATGGCAGTTTGTGGCGGTTAGTACAGGCTACAGTATGACTTGTGAATATCAAACTTGAACAGGATTCCCGGCCAGCAGCGGCACTAGGCAAGGTATCTCTGCGTCAGTTAGCAGTAGGGATGGGCGATACCAGGAGATGATTTGATTCGTTACGATACGATATACTATAAGCCAGCATGGCATTGAATTTTGTGGCACGCATGGCTAATGATGCACAGTTGTTCCACAATTTGACAGATGATGATCTTAAGGGCTAATGTAATGGTGATCACTGAAAATACTTTTTTTATGGTCTTTCTGAGTTATTATCTGCAAGAGTAAGCACATTTTTATGAATTATCTATTTAAGTTCTATGGACTGCTTTCTGCTGCTGGTCAGATTGATTTTCCTGAGTGGCACAAAGGCTATTTCTTTTCCTTGTAATGTTATTTTTTGTAATAAAGGATATGATTATATTATTATAATATTAGTATCATGAGATTTTCATGGTATGCCCTAACAAAATAAAAAGTGATAGATATACACCTGAGCACACACCAGTACCTTACAAAATTACAGTTCGGAGGAAGATAATTGTAACGGGTAAGTTATCAGTAAGTCTATCTATCTATCTATTGCCAGATGCCTCAATCCTGCACGGGGTGGCCACAAACAAATCACCTCCATGTCACTCTGTCCCCTGCCATTTCACTATCACACTCCCAACTCACACCCCCCTCTCCCATATACCTCTCCACTCCATCTCATCCTCGGCCTCCCCCTCCATCTCGCTCCCTCCACCTCACTCACATACACTCTCCTCGTTAGTCTTTCACTCTCCATCCTCTCCACATACCCAAACCACCTTAACGTGTTTCTCCTAACGCTTCCCATCACGTCTTCAACCACACCACAACGCTCCTTCACTTCCTCATTTGTTAGTCTGTCTCTCCATGTGACTCCACATGCTCCTCTCAAATAACTCATGCTCTCACTCTTGACTTCTGTCCTTCCAACAGGGTCCAAGCTTCACTTCCATATGTCAGAGCTGGTATCACAATACTGTCATGTAACAACTTTTTCACTTCCATGCTCACCTCCCTGTTTGTTTCTTATCACTGCTTTCAACGAACCAGCAGCCTTCCTTCCCTGCTGCACCCTTTGAAGCGCTTCACCCTCCAGACTTCCATCCTTACTCATCACACTGCCCAAGTACTTAAAGTATTAGCGACAATTTAAAATACCTCATAAATGTCATAAACAGATTATAAATACAGTACAATAATTCGCTACATTACCAACTGATCTACCCCCTGCTTGTGCACTTTGTATTGAAAATTGTGAAGCTGGATTGCGGTTGTGGTACTGAGGTAGCGGAACTGCACATTCCAAGTTTATTACGGAATTGTGATAGTGGAAGGTAAAGGTCAGAGGTTGTGGAATTGCGATTGCAGAGTTGAATTTTAGATTGCGGTGTCCAGCTCTGCTATGTGATGTGAAGTACAAAAAAATAGTTGTATATAACATTAGCAATATTTTCACGATGCTCCTGATTAGTGCAAATTAGTCACAATTTTAATACAAGTAATTACCTCCTACTCAACCATACTGCGGGAAACAGCCAGAGTATTTACAGTAAACCTTCAATATAATGAACCCCTGTATTGCGAATTTTGGATATAACAAACAACCAAATTGCAACCAAACTTCCCTCGGACTTTGCGAACAAAGGTCGCTAAATGCTGGGGAAGTTTGCAAATCAGCTTAAGGTGACAACAGCATCCCTTCCTGGCATAGTGTACTTCAACAGCATCCCTTCTTGGCACAGTAAATGTACTGCAACAGTACTACATTAAACTGTATTGTATTTATACAGTAATACCTCGATATATGATTCCCCGGCTTCATGAGGGGAGTAGAAATACAGTAATCTCCCTACTATCTGGACGGCCAATAACCGGACACCCCACTGTCTGGACATCGTTGGCTCGGACGTTTGGAACCCCAAAATGCCAAAAAGTTGAAAAAAAAATCCATTTTTTTTTCGACCTGTAAGTTTGAATTTGGCGCGCAGCACAGAGCAGCCATGTTTACGATCCCTTCCTGTGCTCTTCCCCTCCCGCCAGTTATCTCTCAACTGCCGTGATGAGTAAACGGTTGTCGGGATGGTTGGTGATATTGTTCGTTTTTGTTTAAGAAATCATAATTCACAGTGCTAAGGATTAAGTGCAGTTAAACACTGGATTACTGTACTTGCTTCAAGAGCATTTTGACTACTCAAAGCCGTAGAGGTGGGGGTAATATTCATAACAGCCAACACAGACATGTAAGTACACTGTCATCTGCCAAATATTTTCCCTAATCTAAATCCTCATTCTTTGATTACATTTTATTTACTTCATGCTTTGTGTACCATATTTGAGTGCATAGGCTGTGAAAAAGGTGATTTTCATAGTGATTATCATGTCTCTTACCTACATTCACTAAGCTGTCAGCTGGTGAACATATTTGCCCTACTCACCTCTAAATCATAATCTTTCTGGTTACATTTTATTTATTTCATGCTCTGTGTCCCATATTTGAGTGCATAGGCTGTGAAAAAGGTGATTTTCTCAGTGATTATCATGTCTTACGTACGTTCACTATGTTGTCAACTGGTGAACATCTCTGCCATACTCACCTCTGAATATCATTTTTTGGTTAAATTTCAATTAATTCGTGCTTTGTGTCCATTCTTTATGTGAATGTGGTCTTAACCCGTCACGTCCCGACCGATTTCCAACATCCGATAACCCCCAGTCCCAAGCCTTTTCGTTTTTTTTGTTTTGTTTTTTTGCTCAAACCTTCGCTTTTGGTGAGAAACATCAAAAATTCATAGAGAAATCGCCCTCTTGAGGCTATAAATGGTGCTACAGGTGATGAGTAAGCCTCAAGTTTTTCCTCTTTCTCAGGGTACCTGGCTGAAGAAAACGAACTATGAAAGGGTTAACTAATTCAAGCCACATTAAATTACGTATTTATTTATGTATTTGGTACGAATTTATGCGTAGTACAAGACTATATTGGTTTTCACACATTTATATAGGCAATAGAAGCATTGTTCAGTCACCAAACACATTCACATATGGCACCTTTATGACATTACCACCTCATCACTTATGTTTGTTTCTTGCTCTAGCTTCTTTATATTCTTTGTCCTCCACCTCAGGAATCACTTTCACCGTGAATTTTGTCACTGGAGAGACCATGGGGCAACATACCTTTACTGGCTAGGTTACTGCTAACAGGTGAATTGCCCAGTGTGGGGGGGAGGGGGGAGGGGCTTAGGTGGGGCCAGGCAGTATCCCCGCTTGACAGCAGGTAGAGGAAGGTCTCCCACATATGCCTACCGAAAATCACCCATGAAACTTGAAAATTGTGCAAATTATGACCCTTGCAATTGCGCGACGTACCCGTACGTCGATGGGTGTAGCTGTGACAAAACGTTGCAACGTACCCATACGTCGATGGGATTCCTCGGGTTAAATAAGTGCTATGCATGTCCGGTAGGGAGGTAGGTAGGTGGTGTTCTGATTTAGGTCAGGTTAGGTTAGGGTCAGGAATGACCGGTGCTGGAGCTTCAGGGCCCAGTATCCGGACATGACCACTTTCCGGACATGCCTTTGGCTCTATTACGTCGGATAATGGGGAGATTACTGTACCACCATACCCCTCCTAATGATGGGTTTTGATTTTTTTTTTTTTTGCCGATTTTGATATTTTAGACAAAATTTGTGTGTTTAGGTTGATTTACAAACTGTTTTTAGACTTAGATTAATGTGTTTTAGCCATAGATGGGATGAACATTGTCATTTTGGGGTAAAGTTTACTATGCCTGAGCTTTCCCAGACTTATATTTGGCAATTTTCAGATTTTATTTGTTGGTTTTAGTGAGTTATTTACAAGTGTTAGACTTAGTTTAGCTTCCTTGACAGCTGTTAGGCCATTTCGCTTGGTGTTAAACTTGTTTTTGGGCTTATTTGGGTGGGTTTTGGGCTTGGTTTAGGGGGAAACCCAAGGCTGGTAAACACTCCATCATTACTTTACATGTTAAAAGTACCCCAATATACGATACCCTGCCTAACGATGGGGTTTTACCTAACCAATGACATTGTTAAACCGGGGTATGGTTGCATGTACAACTTCATACAGTATTGTATTTACATGTACAGCATTATAAACCATTGAATTCTCCATGTAAAATTTCATAGAGTTACTTTAGGTTATGTTTGAGCACGTGGGACTGATTGACTCCCCTTATATAGTGAACTGATTTCGGTAGTCCCTTGGAAATACTGAACCCCTTGGATATAGCAACCCACCCCTCCCCCCAATTACTTTGCTATATCGAGGGTGTACTGTGTACTGTACTTCTCAAAATGCAATTACCTGTAATTGTGATGTCAAGTGCAAATATAAGTGCCGTAGTAGAGGGGCATTATTATAACTGATGCAAGGAGTATAGAAAATCGAACAGCCATTGTTTTCCCACATACCCATGGGGCATAGTTACAATCACCACTCCGGTCAGTGCTGCCGACGCTAGCCAGCGAGTCCAAGATCACTGGCAGTGGCGCGCATTTGGAAACAACCTGCCAAAATATGGAAAGCAAGTCATCTTTAACTTATCCTTACTCATCAATGGGACCACCTAGAGACATGGGGATACTTTCATTTGAAAAAGGAAGAGTTGGAGAGTCTTGCGTATTTTTAATTTTTTCTCTAGCTATTTTAGTTTGGCAGTTATTAGGGGTTGAAGGAAGAGTATTTTTGCCAAAATCATGGAAATTCCCCTTAGTGAGGAGTTGGTGACGTCACAAAACCCCCGGGACCTAGTGGTTAATGACCTAGAGTAGCTTGTACAGCACCCCACCCATATTGCTGACTGCCTTGGAGAGGGTTCCAACTTACTTGACCTCTTCCATACAGCTAATCCTTCTGCATATGCTATTAATCTTTTCTCTTCACTGAGTTTCTTCAATCACAACCTTATCACCTAAACATGTCCTGTTGCTTCAGTAAAACCTGTTAACCCTCCCAAGAAAGAGACTATAGCACTTTGGAGCTGCTGATTTGGAGGCCCTCAGACAATATTTATATGATTTTCCCTGGAATGATTAGTGGTTCCATGACTGATAGTATCTTGTGCATTACAAAGATTATTCTCTCAGGCTTGGAAGCATACATTCCCTTTTCGTATCCTATGACTAGTCCAAAAAAAAAAAAAAAATGGTTTAATCGCTTGTTCTAATGCTGTCCACAACAAGAAGGCCTACAAAAAGTACCAAAGCAAACCCACCCCTGAATCTCCTTTCTTTTTATGTTTCTGCCTGGAACTGTGCTAAGTCTGTTCTTTGCTCTGCAAAGAATACTGTAATTTCATTTGTACTAAATGCTTTAAACTCTCCAACTCAAATTCTTCCTGCTTCTTCTGGCACCTTGCCAAAAACCTTTCAAACAACTTCACCTCATCATCCTTCTCTCCTCTTTTCCACTCTGATGGCTCTTTAGCTATTTTTTCTACTGATAAAGCAGAACTCTTCACTCAGATTTCCTCCAGCAAATCCACCTTAGACAGTTCTGGTGCTGCTCCTCCATCATTTCCCCTCCCTAACTCATGGTGACATTAAAGTTTCTTCAGTTGATGTATTTTCTGTCGTCACTGGCCACAATACTAACAAGGCATATGGCCTGATGGGATCCCTCCTGTTGTCCTCAAGAACTGTGGTTCTGTGTTTACATCCTGCCTAGGTAAACTCTTTCGCCTTTGTCTGCCAACTTGTATCTTTCCTTCTTGCTGGAAGTGTGCCCTCATTCAGCCTGTCCCATGAAGGATGACCAATCCCAGCCATCTAACTATCGCTCAAGTTCTTTAACATCCTGTATTTCAAAAGGTTTTGAATCTATTCATTAAAAAAAAAAAAACACCTTTCCTATCACATCCTTCTTTCCAACTGTCAGTATGGGTTCCACCAGGGATGCTTTGCTGACAATCTTTTCACCTAGCTTTCAGACTCCTGGTCATCCTCCTTTCGGGACTTTGGCAAAAGCTTTGCCACTGCACTTGACAACTCAAAGGCTTTCGATCGTGTTGGACATAAATCTTTAATTTCCAAACTGCCCTCTTACAGTTTTTATCCTTCTATCTGTGCCTTCATCTCTAGCTTCCTTTCTGGTTGCTCTGTAGCTGCTGTTGTAGATGGCTGCAGTTCTTCTCCTAGAGCTATCTGAAATACAGTAGCTAGGGGTAAGGGCTGCACACGACCTGGACGCCGGTGTAGACGACAACACCCCCAGCCCCCACAAGGACTACCAGGGGTCCGCCGCTGACACTGAGCAGCTCGGGGCAGGAACGGCACACCTGTATCCCTCCCAGACGCCCCTCTTACTCCCAGCCGACGTCCCGGGAAGATAGCAGTCGCCGGCGCCTAGTTTCCAGCCGAAATTCCACTCTCCAGGTAAGGGGTGGAGTTTGCATTACCAACTCCACGCAATGCCACAGTAGTGGCTACCGTCATGCCGGGAAAGGGGCAGAACCGGCCTCAGTCCATTTACCAGTTGCATTCCCGCTGCAGGGCCATGACACCGGCCACAAGCCATGTGTGTCAGTCAGGTCGGACCAGCCACCAGTTGTCCACTACATGCAGTCGATCCCCCCAGAGTAGCGCCGCAGCACTGGCCATTAGCCGTGCTGGGTATGAGGCAGGACTGGCCATTATCCATCCCTCTGCTATTAGTGGTCTCTGCTCCACGGTACAGGCCCCTAGCCGTACCAGAGCTATAGTCCCCTGTAGGACCATGACGTTGGCCTTTAGCCATGTTGAGCCAGAGGCAGAGCAGGCCATAGTCTGCTCCTCTCCTGCAGGAGACTCTCGCACTCCTTACGGAGACAGGCTAGAGCGAGCTGTGTCTCGCACTAGCCCTGAGTTCCAACGGGACAGAGGAACTGCCGTGCCGGCCACTAGCTGTATGGGGAAGCAGAGTTGGCCACAGTCCGCTCCTCACCCTCTGTTCCTAGGATAGCTCCCGACGGGGAAGTCCCTTGCCTGGCCCACCCTGTTTCCTGCAGGATGCACCCCCCTCCCCTGCAGAGGGGGTGACTGGGGAGGACCCTTTCCCGGAGCCTTGGCGAGATCTTACCCGAGGCCTTGGTTCCCTTCAGCTCCGCCAGTGTGAGTAGCTGCAGCCGAGGCAGAGTTCCAGCAGGCGTAGCAGCCAGCATCGGGACCTATCGACCACTCCCCCAGCCTAAGGTTCCCGTGAGGCGGCCCTGACAGCGACGTTCCCCTCCAGCCGTTGCTGCAGTCCAGCCACCCCGGGTTCCAGTACCCTGGGTTTTCAGACACCCCGGGAGCCACCCCGGACACCAGGGCGTGACTTACCTGTTGGTGGGACCTCTCCGGGCCCGTCTCAGACCTGGCGTCAGGCCTGCCTGTTGGCTCTCTTTGGACTGAGCCCCAAGCCCTGCACCTCCATGTGGGGCCCTGTGAAGGGCGAGTCTCTCTGCCCACCCTTCTGACGGAGGGTTCAACCCTCGGCCCATCAATGATAGTAAAGATGGACTCTAACAGTGTGCGCCTCTTAGACCCAGATTTATGTATATGGCCGTATGTGTAACACTAGTGATTCCTTACAGTGTGTTCTCGTGATTAAGCGACCAGACGAGCCCACTAGTGATCTTGGTCTATGGTATATTGCGAACGGAGCCCAGTGCGCCCCTGATTGTGTAATGTCGCTCGGTACCCCCAGTGAATGAAATGCCACGGTGACCAAACAGGAAAACTATATTGTATCGATCGTGCTGTCCCTTTGATTATTAATTCTCTCCCTCCCCAGTGTAAAGGCACTCCAGTGTTCGTGAAATTACCCACACAGTGTCCTTTGGAAATGACACCTACAAAGTGATCGTTCCACCCCTTATTTATTAAGTCTCCTCCCTCCCCAGTGTGTAGGCACGTTAGTCACCATGTGTCTATCCATCTCCGAGTGTCTCCCTAAATACCTCAGTCCCCCCTTTCAGTGTGTGACAGCGCGGCCGGCTCCCTTTGTGATAGACTGCCAACCAGATTTGTATCTATCGACATAGTGTTAACGTAATTTAACCCGTGCATCAGTGCTGTCCAGTGCTATACTACAGTGGGAAATGTATTTCTGTGTCCTAGATATAAGTGTAATAGAAGTGCCGTAAATACTGGGTATATTCTACCATACTTTCCCTAAGCCAGTATAGAGACAGATTGTAATTCAGTAAAACCTTGTGCTAACCCATCACCGGCCAACCCAGAATCTATTGTACCTAGTGTTGTAATATTTGTCTCTGGGAAGATATTTGTAATACATGTGTGTAATAGTTCACTGCCTTGTTTTTGTGCCCAGTCCTTTCCTTAGAAATGCTGACCCGGTCATGAAAAAGAACCTGCTGTGAGTCTGCGTATTTGACGGGACGAGAAGTCGCCCCTCAGAAACGCAACAGGTAATAAGTTCACCTGTTGCCTACGTGTATAAGGGACGAGTAGTCGACCCTCCAATACGTGGCATAACACTATCAATAGTATAGTATTCCTCAGGGCTCTGTCCTATGACCAACTTTCTTCCTTCTATTCATCAGTGACCTAAGCTGTACATTTAAACCTATCCACTCATATGCCGATGACTCCACCCTTCACCTTTCCATTTGCTTCCCGCACCATCCATCTCGGCAGTTACTTCAACAAACGGGATGAGGCTATGGCACACCTAATGCATGACTTGGCCTATATCTCTGATTGGGGTAAAAGTAATCTTGTTCTTAATGCATCAGAAACTCAGTTCTTACATTTTTCAACCCAACAAAATCTTCCACAGTAGTATCCTCTAATTTTTAACAACATCCAATTCAATCATGCATCATCATTAAACATACTTGAGGTTTCACTCCCTCGGGATTTATCGTGGCGAGATCATATTACTTCTCTCGTAAAATCTGTTTCCAAGAGATTAGATGTGCTAAGCTAACTGCATGCTTTCTTTACCCCTGCATAGTTGTTGACTTTATGTGCGGATTTTATTCGCCCCTGTGTAGAGTACAACTCTCTTTTGTGGTGAGGCTCCCCACACACTTCTCTTCTCAACAGAGGTGGAGTCAGAGGCTTTTTGCCTCATTAACTCTGCTCCTCTTATTAGCTCCCTTCAACCTCTGTTTCTTCGCTGCTCTGTTGCCTCCTTATCTCATTTCATCAATGGTCACTGCCCCTCTGAACTTTATGCTTGCATCCCTCCTTCACTATGGCAGGTGAATTACACCTGTCTTTCAACAAACTTGAAATACAGACAGGAGCCGAAGACGATGCGATGGCTGGAGCCAGAACCCTCAACCCCCCCCAAGTACTACCGGGGACCCGCCGCTAACACCGAGCGGCTCCAAACAGGAATGGCACACCTGTACCTTTCCCCGGCACCCCTCTTACTTCCAACCGATGCCCCAGGAAGGCAGCAGTTGTCATCACCTAGTCTCCGGCCAGAAATTAACTCGCCAGGTAAGGAGTGGAGTTTACTACTCCACACAACACCGCGGTATGGGCCATTGCCATACCGGGTATGGGGCAGAACCGACCTCAGTCCGTTCCCCAGTTGCACCACCGCTACAGGGCCGTGACACAGGCCGTAAGTCGTGTCGGTCGGGCAGGACAGGCCAACAGCCATCTGCTTCCTGCAATTGTGTCCCCCAGAGCAGCGCCGCAGTATCGGCTACAAGCTGTGCTGGGTTTGAGGCAGGATCGGCCATTGTCCGTCCCTCTGCTGCTAGTTCTCTTCGCTCCATGGTATGGGCCCCTAGCTGCACCAGAGCTACAACCCCTTGTGCCACCACAACGTTGGCACGTCCAGCCAGAGGCAGAGCAGGCCATTAGCCACCCCAAAGCTGCAGTCTCCTGTGACGCTACGGCATTGGCCACTAGTCACGTCAGGCTGGAGTTTAAGCTGGCCATCATCCGCTTCTCTTCCACAGGAGATCCTGTAGCCCGAGAGGACCAGTCCTCCGAGCCGTGGCAAGGCCTCACCCGAGGTCTTGGTTCCCTGCGACTCCAACCGTGTGAGCAGCAGCAGAGGCAGAGTCCTGGCAGACGTGGCAGCTGACGACCAGACCGGTCCACCACTCCCCCCAGCCTGAGGTTCCTGTGCGGTGATCCTGATGGCGCCGCCGCCTTCCAGTCGTTGCCACAGTCCAACCACCCTGGGTTCCTGTGCCCTGTGTCCCCAGTCACCCCGGGAGTTGCCTCGAACACCAGGGCGCGACTTACCTGCTGGTGAGACCACTCCGAGTCCCTCCCGGACTCAACGTCAGGCCCGTCTCCTGGCTCTTTTCGGGCCGAGCCCCTAGCTCCCTGTCTACGTGTAGGGCCTCAACCAGGGCGTGCTACTCTGTCATTCCTCCAGACAGAGGAACCTACCAACGGCCCCTCAGTGAAAGTGTATCAAGAGGACCGACATAGTATGTGCTGTTTTAAACCCAGGATGTACGTGTACATTAGTGATTAGTTATAGTGTGTCATAGTGATTAATCAACCAGGAACCCCGAGTGTAAGATTTGACGAGCACATTTGTCCTGGCTTAGCATATACCTCGAGTGGGGTCCCGTGAAACTCCCTCAGTGAATTATATACTCCAGTGGCCCACAGAACAATAATATCATATAGATTGTGCCATTCCCTTGGTCTATTATACCTTACCCCTCCCCAGTGTACCAGCACACTAGAAACGCCACAGTGACCAACAGAACAACAATATCATATTAATTGTGCCATTCCCTTGTTCGTGTAATTTCCCCCCCCCCCCAGTGTAGAGGCGCACAAGTGAAACGCTACAAGAATACCTCAGTCTCCCCTCACAGTGCATTATAGCGCGGTAGACTCCGGTCGAGGTAGGCGGTCGCCCAGGTGAGCGTCTATCGACACCAGGTGTTAACGTAAATTGTACCACTGTATCGGTGCCGTCGAGTACTATACTCACAAGGGAAATTGTAGCAAGTGCTTTCCTGTGTCTTGAATTGTAAGTGTAATCTAAGTGCAATAAGTGCTGGGTGAATACTACCATAATTTCCCTAAGCCGGTATAGAGACAGACTTCCTGTCAAGTAAAACCATGTGTTAACCCATCCCAGGCAAACCCAGCATCTGATGTATGTTAAATGATGTACTAATGTTTCTGGAAGGATCTTTGTAATACATGTGCGGCAAAGTTACTGCCTTGTTTTTGTGTCCAGTCCTTTCTTTAAGAATTGCTGACCCGGTGTAGAATAGGAACCTGCTGTATCCTGCTTGTTTGAGGGATGAGAAACCGGCCCACAACTATGTAGCAAAACTCTCATTCCTTTTCTATCCAACTCTCTAATGCAAGAGTTAACCGTTACTCCCAGTCCTTCATTTATGCAACAGGTCAACTCTGGAACTGTCTCCGTCTGGCTGTTCATTTCTACTGCCTATGATCTCCAGTCTTTCAAACGCAGTGTTTTCAGGCATCTCTAAATGAACGGATCTTGAACTTGGCTTTCTGTTATCTTGTTTTTGTATTTTCTTGGAGGGAACAGTTTTACGGGGTCCACTTCGGTCCCTTCTTTTTTGCATTAGAAAAAAAAGAAAAAATCCTCTCAACTCTTCATTCACAATCCTAACCTATGGCTGGTAATTCAGGATTTAATGCACATTTTTTTTTCAGGTGAACTAAGGAAGGAAAACAAATTAAATACAAAAATAACCCATGTACCAGAGTATAGGTGTCCTCCATTCATTTATCTGTAACAGTTGGACTTGAACTGCTGTAGGTTGAAGTTTAGAGGGAACAACTCTGGGGCAGTGAGTTCCAAAAACATGCAGTTAGGGAAATAAAAATTCTATTTGGCAGAAGTCTGCAATATGGCAGTGTGACAGTCCAGTTATGAGCACTACCAAATGCCCATGTAGCACTGGGGAAGGCGTGGGGAGGTAGCACAATTGATGCAACTTCATCTGAGCAAATTCCATAAAAGTAAAACACCGAAACAAGCAACATTCCTTGTTACTTGTAGGGAAGGTACAGTAGTTCACTTGTAACTGCAGGGTTGGTAGGTGGGGGCACCCACCATCCACTCACTCAATGTAGTGCTGCTTTCAGTGTCTGCCCTTTTCTTCCTTCCTTCCTCTTCTGTCATTCTTTCCTTCATTCTTTCTTCATCATTCTGCCTATGGGTGACTCTACAATAAGTGACAAGCCAAATGGTTTCCTGTACACCAGAATACCATTTGCTATGCTGGGTGGTAACCATATGTGGGTAATTAAGGCACTCCAATCCGACTGAGCCTGTGTAGGTTTATATCCATGAGGTGGTTGGGGTTTATTTTATTTTTATTTTTTTTTATGCAAGGAAGAAGGAACTAAACACAGTGGGCCCGCATACTGATCCTTCCAAGAATAAATAAAAAACAATACAAAAGAGAGCCAAATTCAAGATCTATTAATTTCGAGATGCCTGGACACACTGCGTTTGAAAGACTGGAGATCATAGGAAGTAAGGAATACAGACAGAGGAAGACAGTTCCAGAGTTGACCAGTTGCATAAATGAAGGACTGGGAGTAATGGTTAACTCTTGCATTAGAGAGCTGGACAGAAAACGGAAGAGAGTTTGTTGCTAGATGGGTACTACGTGCTCGTCGTAGAGGTGGAGGGATGCAAGCAGACAGTTCAGAGGAACAGTGACCATTGAAGTAGCGATAGAAGAGAGATAAAGATGCAACAGTGCTATGAAGAGACAGAGGTTGAAGGGAGGCAGTAAGAGGAGGAGAGTTAATGAGCCAAAAAGACTTTGATTCCACCCTATTGAGAAGAGCTGCTTGTGGGGAGCCACCCCACACATGAGAGTTGTACTCCATACAGGGGCGAATAAAACCCATGTACAAGGTCAACAACTGTGCAGGGGTAAAGAAAGTTCGGAGTCACGTTAGCACACCTAATCTCTTGGAAGCAGATTTCACAAGAGATGTAATATGTTCTTTCCCAGATAAATCCCGAGAGAATGAAACCTCAAGCTTGTTCAAGGATGATGCAGGACTGAGCTGGATATTATTAAACATTAGTGGGTAATCCTGAGGAAGATTTTGTTGGGTCGATATGTGTAAGAACTGAGTCTTTGATCCATCAAAAATAACAAGATTATTTTAACCCAATCAGAGATACGAGCCTAGTCAGACATTAAGTTTGCTATATCCTCATCCCTTGTTTATTGAAGTAATTGTTGAGATGGACGTTGCGGTAACTGAATGGAAAAGTGAAGGGTGGAATCATCAGCATAAGAGTGGATAGGGTTAGATGTACAGCTTGGAAGGTCATTGGTGAATGAAAGGAGGAGAGTTGGTGATAGGACAGAGCCCTGAGGAACACCACTGTTGATAGGTCTAGGAGAAGAACGATGGCTCTCTACAACAGCGGCTATAGAACGACCAGAAAGGAAGCTATAGATGAGGGCACAGATAGAAGGATAGGAACCGTAGGAGGGCAGTTTGGAAATTAAAGATTTATGCCAGACTCGATCGAAAGCCTTTGAGATGTCAAGTGCAATGGGAAAGCTTTCGCCAAAGTCCCGAAAGGAGGATGACCAGGAGTCTGAAAGGTAGGTGAGAAGGTCGCCAGTGGAGCGTCCCTGACGGAACCCATACTGACGATCAGAATGAAGGTTGTGACAGGAAAGATGCTTTAAGATTATTCTGTTAAGAACTGACTCAAAAACTTTTGAGACACAGGATGTTAAAGCAATTGGACAAAATTTAGAGGATTGGGAATGGTCACCCTTCTTTGGGACTGGCTGAATGAGAGCAAACTTCCAGCAAGAAGGAAAGGTACTGCAAGTTGATAGACAACGGTGAAAGAGTTTACCTAGGCAGGTGTAAGCACAGAAGCACAGTTTTTGAGGACAACAGGAGGGACTCCATCTGGCTCATATTCCTTGTGAGTATTGAGGTCAGTGATGGCAGAAAATACATCAGCTGAAGAAATTTTAATGCTAGCCCTGAGGAACTCAGAGGGGGGAAGTGATGGAGGAACAGCAGTGGAATCGTCTAAGGTGGAATTGGAGGAGAAAGTCTGAGCGAAGAGATCTACTTTATCAGTAGAAGAAATAGCTACAGAGCCATCAGAGTAGAAAAGAGGAGGGAAGGATGATGAGGTAAAGTTGTTAGAAAGGTTTTTGGCAAGGTGCCAGAAGGAGCGAGAAGAATTTGAGTTGAAGAGTTGAGAACATTTAGCATGGATGAAATTATTGTTAGCAGAGCGAAGAACAGACTTAGCACGATTCCGGGCAGAAATATAAAAAAGATGTGATTCAGGGGTAAGTTGGCTCTGGTTCCTTTTATAAGGCCTCTCCTTGTTGCAGACAGCATTAAAACAAGTTTGATTAACCCACCCAGTCCAGACCGGTTTTTTACCCAGCCTACCCCCAGATCTTGACTGATTTTTAGCTTTTTTTTTGGGGGGGAGGGCTCAAATCTCCGCTTTTGATGAGAAACATCGAAAATCCATAGAGAAATCGCCCTCCTGAGGTTAAAAATGTTGATACAGGTGTCATTTAGCCTAACAGTTGTGCTACGTATTTGTGGGACCGTTTCTCGCCCTCAAATACGCAGGCTAAAGCGGGTCCCTATTCTAGACCAGGAGGTAACTCCAAAGAGTAGGACTGGACACAAAAACAGGGCAGTAAATATTACACATGTATTCCAGATATTTCACAGAGAACAACAATACATCACAAACATTACAATGGGTTGGCCGGGGGTAATTGAACACTGTATACAAATGCTGTCTGTCACTATACCTTCTGGTTCAGGTATGATATTACTAACCCGACACTCATGGCACATACAGCATATTTACATTTCAGGACACAGGAATGATTTTACTACAATCTCTAAAACCCATATAGCACTGGACGGCACTATATATAGATTTATATATATATATATATATATATATATATATATATATATATATATATATATA
>JAGKTI010001513.1:0-12805 GCA_018397915.1 Birgus latro | reverse complement strand
CGAAGAGGGCCAGGAGACGGGCCTGACGTCGGGTCTGGGAGCGCCTTCGGGAGACCTCGCCCACCGGTAGGTTGCGCCCTGGTGTTCGGGGCAACTCCTGGGGCAACAGGGGACCCAAGGGACTGGAACCGGGGGGGGGCTGGGCTGCAGCAACTGCTAGAGGGCGGCGTCGCCGACAGGGTCGCCTCACGGGAACCTCGGGCCGGGGGAGTAGTGGACAGGGCCCGTCGTCGGCTGCGAGGTCTGCAGGGGCTCTGGTCCGGCAGCTGTTCACCCTGGTGGAGTCGTAGGACACCAAAGTCTTGGGTAAGACCTTGCCATGTCTCGGGTGTTGGGTCCTCTCCGGCTGTTGGTTCTCCTGTAGGGGAGAAGCGGACTGTGGCCGGCTTTACTCCTGGCCCGACGTAACTTGTGGCCGACGTGTGAGGAGCACAGGGAAGGATAGCTTCCGGGTGGCTTGTGGCCTGTGCTGCCCCGGCCTGGCGTGACTTGTGGCCGACGCCTGAGTGTGCACAGGGAAGGATAGCTTCCTGGTGGCTTGTAGCCTGCCTTACCTCTGGCCCGACGTGACTTGTGGCCGACGTCGAGAGGGCACAGGAGGTGAGCTCTGGGATGGCTATGGCCTGTGCCGGCGAGCTAAGGTCACTAGCAGCTGAAGGACAGACAATGGCCGATCCTGCCTCATGCCCAGTACGGCTCGTGGCCGGTACTTCGGTGCCGCTCTGGGGGGAACGCCGACAGGAGGCGGACGACTTGTGGCCAGTCCTGCGCAACTGACACGCGTCCGTGTCGCGGCCCTGTGGCGGGGAAGCAACTGGGGAACGGTCTGTGGCCGGTTCTGCCCCGTACCCAGTACAACTGTGGCCGGTTCTGCCCCATACTCGGTACGACTGTGGCCGATGCCGCGGCGTTGCGTGGAGTTATAAACTCCACCCCTTACCTGGTGAGCTGTGCTCCGGCCGGAGACTAGGTGCCGGTGACTGCTACCTTTCCGGGCCACCACCTGGGTGCGAGAGGGGCACCGGGAAGTTTCACAGGTAAGCCGTTCCTGTTCCCAGCCGTTCTGTGTTGGCGGCAGTCCCCCGGTGGTACTAGGGGGGTTGGGGGTGCTGGTGTCGTCTGCCCCGGTCGCCGTGTGGCTTGTGGCTCCAACCCCTAACTCCTGTATTTCACCACCCTCCTTGGTAGTGAAGTCACGACCCCGTGACTGGAGGTGGTATAGGTGAGCATTGGCCATCCGGTGGATAGGGCTGAGGTGGTTGAGGAAGGACGTCCTGTGGTCAGACGCCACATTGGTGTTAATTTGGTGTGCGTAGGTGACCCGTAGAGTGGAAGGATGGTTCACCTGCTGGAGGAGGTGTAGCAGGTGTCGTGTGCTCCTCACATGCAGGTGTCGCCCAAAGGTGGGAATCCAGGTGACTTGTGACACGCATGATGGTGGTGGCAGTGGTGTCCTGGAAGCGAATGCTGGCTAGAGGCAGCCTGGTGCGGCTTATATTGCCGGTGGAGTGTGGATGCGGTGTTCCCCTGGGAATGGAGCGGGGCGGGTTCTTCCACACGAGGTGGGGAGTAGGGAGGGTTATTGGGGTGGTGTTGGGGGGTGGGGTGGGCAGTTGGTTGCTACTGGGTGAATGGGTGGGTGTAGGGGTTGAGGTGTAGCGAGCTGCTGGGCGTGAAATACGCCCGGAACGGGTCGTGGTTGTGGTTAGTTGTGGAGTGGGCAGCGACGAGGAATGGGAAGGCGGGGTGGGGGTTAAGCTGGGTGCGGAGTGCAGGGAGGTCGGCGAGGCATTTCCGGCAGGTGTGCGTTGAGCACGTGGAGCGGATGGTGCGGCGGCGGCGGGGGAGCGTGGCAGTGAGGTTAGTGTGGTGCGCGGGCGTGGTGTAGGGGTCTCGAGTGGTGATGGGGCGGTGGAAGCCGGGGTGGAAGGGGAGGGAGATGAATAATATTAAAAGGGCTCTTCCTGGGGAGCGGGTGGTGCTGGACTGGCCCGCGTAGTTGGTGAGGGTGAGGAGGGTCCTGGGGAGTCCCGGGCGGGGTGGACATGGCGATTCCGGTAGGTGCTTGATGTCCCGTGGTAGTCGATGACGACTTGGAAAGGGTTGGGGACTTTCATTACAGTATAGGGCCCTATAAAGCGAGGGGCAACCTTACTGGGAGTGGGCAGATAAGCCACGAAAACCTCGTCACCTGGTTTGTAAGGGTTAGCAGGGGAGGAATCTGTCTGAGCGTCCTGGTGTCCGTGCAGGTGTTGTAGGCGACGCTTCAGGTGATATAGGGGGTCCGTGAGTGAGGAAGGAGCAGGGGGTTGGAGATGTTGTCGGAGAGGGAGGAGGAGGGGCGCCTCTCCGAATACCCGCTTGTGGGGGGTGATGCCATCATTGCGGGGGCAGGTGTTCATCTCCCATTGGATGATCTTGATGTGGGCAGGCCTCTCCTGGTCCTGGGTACTGTGGATTCGGGTCCTGACCTGGTTTAACAATGTTCGATGGCTCCTCTCACATACCTCATTTCCTTGGACCCAGTAGGGGGAGGAGTGTGAAATGGAGAACCTGAACAGGACGGGCAGTTCTTTCCATATTTGCCCCGTAAATTCTGGGGCATTATCGGAGTGAATGGCCTGGGGAACGCCAAAGTAGGGGAAGACGTGGCGCACGAGGGCGTCGGCTATTGCGACGGCAGTGTGTTCCTTGGTCGGGCAAGCGATTAGGAACTTTGAATAGACGTCGACGAAGGTGACGCTGTATCGGTAGCCGGACTTGGGTGGCAGGGGTCCAACAACGTCGACAGACAAAAGCTGCCAGGGCTTGTGGGCAGTGATCTTGCCGGTAGGACCCGCCGTACGGGTAATGTCTTTCCCTAAGTAGATGCTCGACACGCGTGGGTGACGCGCTGGCCTAGGATAATGGGGTTGGGAGCCCAGTAGAGGTCGTTGAAGACCTGAGTCAGCCTCTTTCTTCCCAGGTTGATACCATTGTCTGAGTGGAGGTGAGAGAGGACGTTTAGGGCGGAGTCCGGGTCTAGGACAATGTGGCCCGAGGGCGTGAAGAGTCGGTCCCCTTGCAGGTGGAGTTTGTTCAATAGGTGCTGGGGAATCCAAGGAGGCCGATCTCGGTTTTGCCAGTGCTTGATCAATTCAGACTGAGGGAGGAGCGATTGTACTGGCAAGCGGGAGAGGGCGTCGGCGTTGGTGTGTAATTTCCCAGGCCAGTACGCTATCTTGCAATCAAACTCCTCTAGTGCTTTGCGTCAGCGGAGGAGTTGGGCGTTGTGGGTGGCTGATTTCCATAGCCATTGAAGGAATTGGTGGTCCGTAATGACGGTGACGCTGGTGCCCGATAGGTAGGCCCTGAATTAATCGAGAGCCCAGACGATGGCCAAACATTCGCGCTTGTTAGCGGCGTAATTGCATTCGGCAGGGTTTAGGGTGCGGCTGGCGCAAGCTATGATGTGCTCGTGCCCCTCCTGGACCTGGGCCAGGACGGCGCCTATGGCTACCAGGGACACGTCGATATACAACCTGAAGGGAAGGTCATAGTTGGGGAAGGCAACAATGGGGGAGGAAACAAGCTTCTCCTTCAGGGAGTGGAATGCGACGACGCGGCCGTTGCTCCAGACGAAGGGCTCACCTTTCTTAGTGAGGTCATGGAGCAGTTTCGCAAGGTCGGCGAATCCTTTAATGAACTGCCGGTAGTACGACGTGAGGCCCAGGAAGGCACGGACTTGGTGTACGTCTTGGGGAAGAGGTTGATTGGCGATGGCTTTCAACTTCTCGGGATCTGGGGAGATGCCTTTCCCGGAAACAATGTGTCCTAGGTAAGGGACCGAGCGGGCGGCTAGAACACATTCAGTGGGCTTGAGTTTTAACCCAGCCTGGCGTATCCGCTGAAACACCTGTCGGAGGCAGTGCAGGTGATCAGCCCACGTTTTGCTAAATACGATCACGTCATCGTGGTACGCCAGGCAGACTTCCCAGGTCAGACCGCTGAGGACGGACTCCATGAGGCGGGAGAAAGTGGCTGGGGCGTTGCATAGCCCAAAGGGGAGAACGTGAAATTGATACAGTTTCCCATTGCTCGTGGAGAAAACTGTTTTCTCTTGATCCTGGGGGTGGACGGGGACCTGCCAGCACCCTGACTGGAGGTCCAGCGTGGAGAACCAGGTGGAGCCGTGTAGGGAGTCTAGGGAGTCGTCTATCCGGGGGAGAGGAGTGGCATCTTTCGTAGTTACGTCGTTTAGGCGGCGGTAGTCGACGCAGAAGCGTTGAGTGCTGTCTTTCTTCCGAACCAAGACAACAGGGGAGGGAGGACCAGGGGCTGGTAGAGGGCGTTATGATGCCGGCGCCCAGCATTTCTTGAACTTGTCGGTCCTCCTCAGCCCGTTGGTGTGGGTTCTTCCGGTGAGAGGGTTGCCGAATGGGGGCGCCCAGTGGTATGAATCTCATGGGTTAAATATGTCGTATGCCCCAAGTCGGCGGGCCCGGTCGAAAAAAGGTCTTGGTGCTCGAGCAGTAGATGGTGCAGTGTCTCAGCCTGATGTGTAGATAAGTGTTCAGGCAACGGAGGAAGGGGAGAAAGGTGTGATTCTAGGGGTGGGGTGTCGCACGGCTCTGCTGGCTCTAGGTCGCCGACCAAAAGTCCTTTTGGCAGAGTGAGGGGTGTAGCCGCCAGGTTCGCCACTTTGATGGGGTTAAGGTGGGGTGGAAGGAAGGTCGGCAACATTGGGCAGGCAGCAAGGGGCCCGGTGGGGACACTGGGGGAAAATAGGGAATGGGTCCCTATGGGCTTATTGATTTTTAACCATGCTTCGTGGTGGGGAGGAATGGTGAGAGAGAACGTGGCGGTCGCGAGGAATGTGGGGCCGGGGGCCGGTTCAGGAGGAGGGGGGGAGTCATCCTGGCTTGTGCTTTTGGGTTCTTGGGGGGGCTGTCGAAACTGAAGTCGCCTCCCGTGGCAGTCTATGTGCGTGTGGAGCTTTTGCAGCAGGTCTAGCCCCAAGTACCGTCATGAGTATGGCAGGACGAGTCAAATATGATGAATGGGTGACGAGTGGAGGCTCATTGATGCGTCATCGTTTGTAGGGCCCGTGTTTCCCCACGAATTGGCAGGGAGCCTTCCCCCGCGTCTATAAGGCGGGCTGAAGTGGGGAGAAGGGGCCCAAAAACTTCCTGGTGGCGGGAGTAAAAGTGTGTATATAAGCAAGACCTGGCGGCTCCTGTATCCACCAGGAGTCTTGGCTTGACCCCCTGTAATTTAATTTGATCATAAACCGGGGGTCAGTATTGAGTAGAGGTGGCCCCCGCCACCATGGGAAGGTGCGGGGGCAATCCTAAAAATCCAGCACCAGTTGGGCCTTTGTTTCGCAGCTGGCATCAGGCTCCTCAATGAGAGGGGGTTGGGGGTTCGCAGGGCCCTCCTCTACTGCCAGCATTGGGCGGCGCCTCGGTGAATCGGCTCTTCTTCTGCGTGCCACCTTGAGTTGTTCACGAATGTCATGAAGTGGGCAGCGGCTGTTACAGGCGGTGAACTCCCACGGATTGATAGTGATGGGGTTTGCACTGTCTTCCTGGGGCGACCGCCTCCTGGTGGGGTGGGCTCTTGGAAGAGCCGAGGTGGAGGTGTTTCGCGGTGGGGCTGGTGAGGGTTGGGGCGGCGTGGGTGGGGGTTTCGTTGGGAACCGGCTCACAACCCCGATTTGTTGCATGTCGGGGCGGGCTGCGAGAAGGCGGCGTATGAGCTGGACATCGCGGTCCAAATTTCCTGTCGGGTCATGGATGGTAAAATGCTCCTTAACCATGCCTGGGAGGACTCTGAGGAGTGTATTAAAGATATGCTCATCCCAGGTATTCATTTCGGCATCCGGGTATGTGGCGGTGACGAGTCGCCTAGCTTCAAGCAACGTGTTGTCCAAATCCCCGTCATAACTGAGGGCATCTAGTTGTGAAACTGTGACAACTTTTCCTAATGACGGGGTGATAGTGTCTACAACAATTTTTGTAAACCTGGCCCACGTGAGGTCTGGGACTATTTTTGGTGCTATGCTAGCTACCGCCTTTCCCAAGTAAGGTACTGTAGAGTGACAGCTATTTTCTGATTATCTTCTTCAAAACCAATATCAAGCAATGGCTTGACCATTTGCAAGTAAGTAGTGATGTCGCATTGTTCTGGGTCAAATTTTGGTAGGGGTACATGTGTTTTGGCTGCCATTTTCACAAAAAGTTTTCCAGTCCTTTTTCACCGTCCGGATCAAGAACCACCGCTAGCCACCAGTGTTGTGCTACGTATTTGTAGGACAGATTCTCGCCCTCAAATACGCAGGCTAAAGCGGGTCCTTATTCTAGACCGGGAGGTAACTCCAAAGAGTAGGACTGGACACAAAAACTAGGCAGTAAATATTACACATGTATTCCAGATATTTCGCAGAGAACAACAATACATCACAAACATTACAATGGGTTGGCCGGGGGTAATTGAACACTATACAAATGCTGTCTGTCACTATACCTTCTGGTTCAGGTATGATACTACTAATGCAACACTCATGGCACATACAACATATTTACATTTCAGGACACAGGAATGATTTTACTACAATCTCTAAAACCCGTATAGCACTGGACGGCACTATATATATATATATATATATATATATATATAAGTTACGTTACACCTGTATTTCAGGTACCTGGTGGCTGGAAGTCTATCTCAGGTAGGGTTGCCCATAGAGATCACTAGCAAGGGGAACTGCGGTATTTTAGTATGTCCTGACCAAACCCGTCGGGACACAGGGCTGGGTGAATATTTAACTGAACACAGGGGAGGGAGAGCATAAACACAAAGGAAGGGCACAGTGACACATTGGGTATTTCCTGATGATCACAAAGACTGTCCAAGACGGCGGGACTCTACCTCTAAGATATAGGTCAGACCACGTTTTGTCTATCGGCACGTCCAATCTTATATTCTGGGTTCCTGGTCACTTAAATTTGAGAATACACTGTAGGGGATCACTCGTGAGATATCTGTCAGTGCACACTATATCTGGGTCTAAGAGTACACACACATATACATATAGTCCACTCACTTGGTTACCACTGGTGGGCCCATGTTGATTCCTCCATCCGGAGGAAAAAGGGGCAGAGTGGCGCGTTCCTGGGCAAGGCCCCACATGTGGCCGTGGGGCTAAGGGCTCGGCCCGAAGAGGGCCAGGAGACGGGCCTGACGTTGGGTCTGGGAGCGCCTTCGGGAGACCTCGCCCACAAGTAGGTCACGCCCTGGTGTTCGGGGCAACTCCTGGGGCAACAGGGGACCCAGGGGACTGGAACCCGGGGGGCTGGGCTGCGGCAACTGCTAGAGGGCGGCGGCGCCGACAGGGTCGCCTCACGGGAACCTCGGGCCGGGGGAGTACTGGACAGGGCCTGTCGTTGGCTGCGAGGTCTGCAGGGGCTCTGGGCCGGCAGCTGTTCACCCTGGTGGAGTCGTAGGGGAACCAAGGTCTTGGGTAAGACCTTGCCATGCCTCGGGTGTAGGGTCATCTCCGGCTGCTGGTTGTCCTGTAGGGGAGAAGCGGACTGTGGCCGGCTTTACTCCTGGCCCGACGTGACTTGTGGCCGACGTCTGATGGGCACAGGGAAGGATAGCTTCCGGGCGGCTTGGGGCCTGCGCTACCCCGGCCTGGCGTGACTTGTGGCCAACGCCTGAGTGTGCACAGGGGAGGATAGCTTCCCTGTGGCTAGTGGCCTGCTCTTTGTCTGGCCTGGCGTGACTTGTGGCCGATGCCTGAGTGGCCGGGAGGAGGAGCGCTTCTGGGCGGCTTGTGGCCTGCGCTACCCCGGCCTGGCGTGACTTGTGGCTGACGCCTGAGTGCGCACAGGGGAGGATAGCTTCCTGGCGGCTTGTGGCCTGCCTTACCTCTGGCCCGACGTGACTTCTGGCCGACATCAAGAGGGCACAGGAGGTGAGCTCTCTGATGGCTATGGCCTGTGCCGGCAAGCTAAGGTAACTAGCAGCTGAGGGACGGACAATGGCCAATCCTGCCTCGTGCCCAGTACGGCTCGTGGCCGGTACTGCGGTGCCGCTCTGGGGGGAACGCCGACAGGAGGCGGACGACTTGTGGCCAGTCCTGCCCGACCGACACGTGTCCGTGTTGCGGCCCTGTGGTGGGGAAGCAACTGGGGAACGGTCTGTGGCCGGTTGTGCCCCGTACCCGGTATGACTGTGGCTGATACTGCGGCATTGCGTGGAGTTATAAACTCCACCCCTTACCTGGTGAGCTGCGCTCCGGCCGAAGACTAGGTGCCGGCGACTGCTACCTTTCCGGGCCACCACCTGGGTGCAAGAGGGGCGCCGGGAAGTTTCACAGGTAAGCCGTCCCTGTTCCCAGCTGTGCTGTGTTGGCAGCAGTCCCCCGGTGGTACTGGGGGGGTTGGGGGTGCTGGTGTCGTCTGCCCCGGTTGCCGTGTGGCTTGTGGTTCCAACCCCTAACTCCTGTATTTCACTTACGTTTTCCTTCTCTTTCAGGGTACCTGGCTAAAAAAAACGAACTATGGAAGGGTTAACTAATTCAAGCCACTTTAAATTAGATATTTATTTATTTATTTGGTACGAATTTATGTGTAGTACAGTTCTATATCGGTTTTCACACAATAATATAGGAGATAAAAGCATTGTTCACTTACCCAAAACCTTCCTTTACGACATTACCACCTCATCACTTCTGCTTGTTTCTACCTCTAGCTTCTTTGTTTCTTTGTCCTCCGTCCATCAATTTCATCATTGGAGAGACCATGGGGCAACATACCTTTACTGGCCAGGTTCCTGCTAACAGGTGAATTGCCCAGTGTGGGGGGGAGGGGGGTTATGTGGGGCCAGGCAGTATCCCCGCTTGACAGCAGGTGGAGGAAGGTCTCCCACATATGCCTACCAAAAATCACCCACGAATGTTGAAAAATGTGCACATAATGGGCCTTGCAGTTGAGTGACATACTGTACGATGCACGTCGGTGGATCTGTCCGCGGAAAAAAGTAGCGACGTGCATCGTACATCGGTGGGACTCGGCAGGTTAAACCAGGGCTTTCTTGCATTAGTCAGGAGATGAGAAAGGATTGTATGCTTCCATGCCCGAGGAAATAACCTCCGTAATGCGCAAGGCACACTCAGATGGCTCACGGCCACGGAAGCAATAATCATTCCAAGGAAAATAAAAGTACTGCCTGAGGGCCTCCCAATCCAGAGCTCCAAAGTGCCACAGACAATGTTTCTTTGGAGGGTCCACAGGCCATACCGGAGTGATAGGACAGGTTAAGGTAATAAGGTTATGATCAGAGGAGCCCAATGGAGAGAAAAGATTAACAGTGTAAGCAGAAGGATTTGTTGTTAAGAAGAGGTCAAGTATGTTGGAACTCTCTCCAAGGCAGTCAGGGACACAGGTAAGGTGCTGTACAAGCTGCTCTAGGTCATTGAGGATAGAAAAGATGTAGGCTTGTTCACCAGGTGGATCGGTGAAAGGAGAGGAGAGCCAAAGGTGGTGGTGAACATTGAAATCTCCTAGAATGGAGATTTCAGAGAAAGGAGAAGTGGATAGGATGTGTTCCATCATAGAAGTAAGATAGTCAAAGAATTTTTGATAGTAGAATTTGGAGATAAGTAAACAGCACAGATATATTTAGTCAGAATGACAGGACAGCCGAAGCCAGAGAGTAGAAAATTCAGATGAATCAAGTTCAGGAACACGAGAGCAGAATAGATTGTTGCGTACATATACGCAGTTGCCACCTTTGGCTTTGAAATGAGAATAGAGAAAGTAGGAGGATACAGAAAAGGGTTTGCTGTCAGTTGCCTCAGACAGCTGAGTCTCAGAGAGGAAGAGAAGGTGAGGTTTAGAGGCGGAGAGGTGGTGCTCAACTGAGCGAAAGTTAGAGGAAAGACCGAGAATGTTGCAGAAATGAAGAAGGAGTGAGTCAGACAGTGGTTCCAGGCAGCTCCTAGGGTCATCACCGGGAGAGGGGCGGATGGTGAAAAAGGTGAATATGAAAAACTGGCAGAGAGTACAATTCAGAGTTTAAGAGCATTACTGCACAGAATGGTGGAGAAATCAGAAAGAATTATACTATCTGGAGATTTCAGTACAAATATAAATTGCAATACTCTAGAAATAAAAAGGTAAGAAAGATGCTGGGACCAAAAGCTCCTGGGCCTTGTGCAGGAGTTTTTCCTAACGCAACATGTAAAAGAAAGCACCAGAAAAAGAGGACGATGTACCATCAGTACTAGATCTTATATTTACTAGCCCTCCATTTGGCAAAAGCGACCATGCCGAATTAAACTGCAACTTTAGGATTGCATATGACATAGGTAACAGTAATGAAAGTTACAAAAAGAGCCTTAAGTACAAAAAGGGCAATTATCATGACCTAAAGAAATACTTTTTAGAAATAGATTGGGAAAGAGAGCTTAGAGGACAAGATTTAAATGTTATATATAGCAAATTCTGTGAACTTTATGAAATAGGAGTCCAAAATTACATCCCTCAGCACAATGAAACAGAAATGAAAATAAATGGTTTAATAATGTAAAAAAAATCAAAAGAAAAAAGAGACTTGTTGTGGAATAGATACAGAAGACACAACAGTGACAGGGCATTTAACAGCTATAAACAGGCAAGAAATGAATGTAGGGGCTCATCTTTTAGCCCTCTTGAAATTTGAGATAATTCCACCGCTTTACAACCGGGGTAACTCCCATAAACACTCCACGCACGGTCGCACAAGGACTCATGGCAAGATCCAGTTACAACGGGTTACAACGGTTTACTTCCGTTCTAAAGAAATCAACCTTATTTTACCTGGGTTACACCACATGACATTTCAAAGGAAAATATACTTAACCCACATTACTAACCTATAGAACTCAGTGCTCACAGCGCTGCACACGGCGGGACAATACACTTTTCCGCCTTCTCACACACCTTTAACCAACATATTACATTTGTTTTATAAGAAATTAGCTTACTAAGTGGACCAACCGACTTTGACTATACTGTGCATTGGAAATAGACTATGTGTAAATTAGTGTAAAGGGCTTTCGGGCACTGGACTTGTGACTCTCATACAATGGCCNAAAATCAAGCCCAAAATACGATTTACAAAGTCCACTTCACACTTTACTTTTCAACACGGTCCAGAATATACACTTATCACTTACATAACCTATGTAAATCACATATATTATATACTTAACCTATACTTATACTAACTTAAATTACTCTTATACTACTTATCTTATATGTAAAAAAAATGGCATTACATGAATACACAAGAATAAGGAGAGAAGTCCAAAAACAGTTTGAGGAGGACATCATAAACAAAAGTAGCGATCAACCGAAGCTATTTTACAGCTACATCCGAAACAAAACCAAAGGAAAAGATAAAATACAATCCATTATGGATGAAGGGATCTTATATACACGAGAAAGATATTTGTGAAGTACTAAATAAGAATTTCCAATCAGTCTATACTGAAGAAAATTTTGAGAGGGATGATATGGAACATGCATGCCCAGACATATTACCAGATATACAAATATCAGAAAAAGAAATACAGGAAGAGTTAAGTAAATTAGACAAAGGAAAAGCAAATGATCCAGACAAAATTTGATGTTGGGTGCAACATGAATGTGCTAAGGAGTTAAGTAGACCATTATCGTTAATATTCAAGGAATCCTTGGGTCAAGGTAAACTACCAGATATTTGGAAGAAAGCAAACACTGTTCCCTTATTCAAGAATGGGAATAAACAAAATCCATTCAACTACTGACCAGAATCACTAACCTGTGTTGTAAGTAAGATACTGGAAAAGCTAATAAGAAAAGTGAAATACAGGAGTTAGGGGTTGGAGCCACAAACCACACGGCGGCCAGAGCAGACGACACCAGGACCCCAAACTCCCCAGTACCACCGGGGGACTGCCGCCGACACAGAGCGGCTGGGAACAGGAATGGCTTACCTGTGCCACTTCCTGGCGCCCCTTTTGCACCCAGGTGGTGGACCTGGAAAGGTAGCAGTCGCCGGTACCTAGTCTCCGGCCGGAGCTCAGCTTACCAGGCAAGGGGTGGAGTTTACAACTCCACGCAACGCCGCGGTATCGGCCATAGTCATACCGGGTACGGGGCAGAACTGGCCACAGTCCGTTCCCTGCCACAGGGCCGCGACACGGACGCGTGTCGGGCGGGCAGGACTGGCCATAAGTCGTCCGTCTCCTGTAGGCGTTCCCCCAGAGCGGCACCGCAGTACCGGCCACTAGCCGTACTGGGCACGAGGCAGGATCGGCCACCGTCCGTCCCTCAGCTGCTAGTGTTCCTAGCTCACCGGTACGGGGCATTAGCTGCACCAGAGCTCTCACCTCCTGTGCCTTTCTGATGTCGGCCATAAGTCATGTCGGGCCAGAGGTAAAGCAGGCCATTAGCCGCACGGAATCTGTCCTCCCCTGTGCAACCGAGGCGTCGGCCATAAGTCACGCCAGGCCAGAGGTAGAGCAGGCCATTAGCCGCCCGGACGCTGTCCTCCCCTGCGCAACCCAGGCGTCGGCCATAAGTCACGCCAGGCCAGAGGTAGAGCAGTCCATTAGCCGCACGGAAGCTGTCCTCCCCTGTGCATCCCAGGCGTCGGCCATAAGTCACGCCAGGCCAGAGGTAGAGCAGGCCATTAGCCGCACGGAAGCTATCCTCCCCTGTGCAACCCAGGCGTCGGCCATAAGTCACGCCAGGCCAGAGGTAGAGCAGGCCATTAGCTTCACGGAAGCTGTCCT
>JAGKTI010001512.1:47121-83312 GCA_018397915.1 Birgus latro | reverse complement strand
CCTACCTCTCAACTCTTCCATCGTAAACCCAGCCCCCCCCCCCAGCCTTGCACGCAGGGCTGCACTGCACATCCACCAAATCACTGTCATTTCTGTATGTTTAAACCTGCGAATATCCTCTTCCTTTACTGCCCAGGTCTTGCTACCATACAGCATCACACTCCTAACACATGCTGCATACAAAGACCCCTTAGCACGTAAGAAGAGTCCTCTCAAAGTCAGGAGAGGCAACAGCTCCTTGAACTTCTTCCAACCACTTCCCACCCTAGCAACCGAGCTAACTCCAGCCCCACCTCCGGCACATAACATGTCTCCCAAACAACAAAACTCCTCCACACACTCAAGAGACTCACCAGCAAGTTCAATCCTTTCACACCTAACAATCTCCACCTGCTCTCCCTGACACGCCGCACACATGAAATAATTATCTCACAGTCTACCTCTAATACCACTACATCTCTTGTGCACCCATTTATCACAAACACTACACAAGATGGAATTACTTCCCACACCTTTGTAGCAAACTGTACATGGCCACTCTCCCTCTCCTCTGATTGTACTGCCACCAACCCTAGATATCATCACTTTTGTTTTATCTGCATTACCCTTAAGCCCTGGTGCTCCATACCATCTCTCCAATTCTTAAATCTTTCCTCCGCCTCCTTTTCATTCTCTGCAATCAACACCAAATCATCAGCATACAACATCTCCCACAGGAGTCCATCTCTGAAGTCACATGAGAGGGCTTCAAGCACCATGATAAACAACAAGGGACTCAAAACTGACCCCTGATGCACACCATCATTCATGGAAAACTCATCATTCAAAACTCCATTCACTCTTACCTGGGTACGAGCACCCACGTACATGGCCATAACCACCCTAACCAGCAACTCTTCCAACCCTAGCTTTCTCATTGCCCACTTCACCACCTCTCTAGGGACTCTGTCAAAGGCCTTTTCCAAATCAACAAAAACAAAATACAATTCCCTTTTCTTTCCAATATATTTTTCCTGAAGCTGTCGGACAATGAATATGGCATCAGTGGTCCCCCTGCCTGGCATAAACCCAAACTGCATCTCATCGATATTCACTCTTTCTCTAATCATTCCTTCTAGAACTCTTTCCATTACTTTCATTATCTGATCTAAGAGCTTTATACCTCTGTAATTTCCCCTTTCCAGGGCATCACCCTTTCCTTTGTACACATTTACAATTACACTCTTCAGCCAACCATCTGGGAGAACACACTCATATATAATCATATTTACCAGGTCAGTGATTAACCTCACCCCAGTATCTCCTGAGGCCTTCAACATTTCGGCAGTCAACCCAGACACACCTGCTGCCTTCCCCACCCGCATCGTGCCTATTGCCTCACTCACAGTAGCAGCGTCAATCAAAGGCCAAGGGCCAAACACTGGATCTGCTGCCTCTAAACCTTCCCTATCCCAGTCAAACTCCTCATTCAACAACTGGCTATAATGCTCTCTCCATGCATCTTTAATATCCCCACTGTTCACCACTACCCTTCCTTCATCATTCTTCACACACTGCTCACCTACAATGTCCCGATTATCCCTCTTGACCTGATTTGCCACCCTAAAAATCGTACTTTTCCTTTCCTTTAAGGTACACCCTACAAATGAGTAGCTGTGACAAGTAAGAAGGGGGAGCACATCAACCTTGCCTGGTGTGTGAAATGACTTATGCAAATTCAGCCATACTTACTGTTAATAAGATGGATTATGATTATCTTCTCCAAAAATCTCATTATTAAAAGGGATGGACAGGTCCTTGAGATATGAATATATAAATGCTAATCAGCAACAATCAACTGAGCCTGATGAAATGAGTCATGCATTCATTCACTCATCATTCAAACCTCCAACGTTCATGGATCCATTTCATATGAGGTTCTGTTCCCCCCCCCCCCTCTCCCCACAGAAATGCTACCAGGCTCGTAGGATAGTTTCATTCATTCATCATCTAATCCTGTGTTGCCCCATGAGGAGCATAGAAGCCTGGGGCTAGGCAAGTTGGTCCTGGCATTTAAGATGTAAGTGACCAGCCCCACTCATCCCAGAGTGGCATTACATGAGGAATAAACCCCAACCACCCCTTGGATGTAAACCTGCACAGGCTCAATCTGACTGGAGCACTTTAATTACCCACTAAAACAAGGTGCCATAATTTGGTTATATGGCTACCACCAAGTGTGGTAAATGGTTTCCAGTACAAAAGGAAACCATTTGACTTGTCACTCAGTGTAGAGTCACCTGCAGATAGAAGGAAGAGGAAAGACTGAAGGAAAAAAAACAGATGAGGAAAGGAGAGCAAAGGACAGTCACCCGAGAGCAGCACTACATATGATAAGTGAATGGTTAATGCCCCCACCTACCTCTATGAATTAAATGTAATGACTATAGCAGCCAGGCCTTAGGGGTACTTATGATCCAAAGGGGGTAATAAGGACTGACTGTTACCATTTACTGTTACCATCTCACTCATGTATCATTCACGTGTACACCTTCATCATGTCACTTTCAGTACATGAGGAGTTTAAACATGTGAATATATGTTTTACAGGAAGGAGAGGAACCCTCCAATTATACTAGAAATATTAGTGATGGTAACAGTGAATCAAGGGTCCAAAAGCATAAATGACAATGGCACACTCCTATTTAATGAGGAACCTCTGAGAACCTGTCAAATGAATGGATTACAAATCAAAAGTTTGCTGCTGTAGAAGTGGCTGCAGCTACTGTATCTTAGCTGATACTAGCCATTTCCAGTCATGTGTGCTTACAGATAATGAGTTGAAGCCTCAGTGTTAATTGTTTTTCATTAAACCATTGAATGGGATGATGATACACCAAGGTGTCACTTAGACTAATCCCAGACAAAGACACTCGGCTGAGGGAAATCTTTAGCATCCACAGGGTTAACCCCTTCATAATACAAACATTTTATGACTTTTAATCATGCTGTAAAGGGGTGTATAAAAGCCAGTGTTCCTAGAGGCAAAGCGGGAATCCTCTCTCTGGCTCAGTGGTAACGTGCACGCATATGAAGCGTGGGGGCCTGAGATCGAATCTCAGCTGGGAGTGTGATTAATTTAAGTTTCAGTTCGGTTTTTACATCAGTTGGCAGCGGTGTGGGATGTGAAGCAGGGCTTGGTAGGCAATTTGATGTTGTTCCTTGGTTAGCTGACAGCATCCCTGTCCTTACATCCCGAGGATGGGCTGTTTGTTGTGGTCCGCAGCCTTCCCGAGGTGGCCTCCGATGCAACGCTACCTTGTGTGTTCGAAACTCATCAAATTAATCACCAAGGGGAGAAAAGAGGGATGTAATGGGGTTTATATAAGCCTGCGTTGCCTAGAAGAAAAGCGGGGATCCTCTCTTTGGCTCAGTGGTAACATGCGCGCATATGAAGCGCGGGGGCCTGAGATTGAATCTCGGCCAGAAGTGTGATTAATTTGTTAAGTTTCAGTTCAGTTATTACGATACTACTACTACTACTACTCCCAGATTAGGTGTGCTAAGCCGATTCCGAACTTTCTTTACTCCTGCACAGTTGTTGACCTTGTACACGGGTTTTATTCGCCCGTGTATGGAGTACAACTCTCATGTGTGGGGAGGCTCCCCACATGCAGCTCTTCTCAATAGGGTGGAGTCAAAGGCTTTTCGTCTCATTAACTCTCCTCCTCTTACTGATTCCCTTCAACCATTGTCTCTTCGCCACACTGTTGCATCTTTATCTCTCTTCTATCGCTACTTCAATGGTCACTGTTCCTCTGAACTGTCTGCTTGCATCCCTCCACCTCTACGACGGGCACGTAGTACCCGTCTAGCAACAAACTCTCATCCCTTTTCTGTCCAACTCTCTAATGCAAGAGTTAACCGTTACTCCCAGTCTTTCATTTATGCAACTGGTCAACTCTGGAACTGTCTTCCTCTGTCTGTATTTCCTACTTCCTATGATCTCCAGTCTTTCAAACGCAGTGTGTCCAGGCATCTCGAATTGAACGGATCTTGAATTTGGCTCTCTTTTGTATTGTTTTTGCTTTTTCTTGGAAGGAACAGTATGCAGGCCTGTGGCCTTTGGTTCCTTCTTCCTTGCACAAAAAAAAAAAAAAAAGATAATTTTATTTACCTAAGGAACTAGGCCACAGATAAAGGAAGATAATATTAATCTCTGTGAATCATGATGCTGTACTCTTGTGTGTGAAGGCTTTCTAGTACCTCCATTTTGGCAAATTATTCTGAATTTCATACTTGAATATTCTCTTGTAGGTTATTTAACCCTTTGGCTACTGCCGACGATTTTGGCACAGCCCCCTTCGAGAGGCTTTTCCAGTTTTTTTGACTGGTGTATACATAAAGTTTTTTGTATCTATAAAGCTGGAAGTTTTGTCAAAACTGATTTTTTTATTAAATAAAATTGCATTTTAAAAAATTCTTTAAAAACATTAATACCTGTACTGGAGTATATGTGATCTAATTCATACTAAAGGCTGCAAATAATCCAAGCTTTATCATGTTACAGCTACAAAAGTATACTGCAATGGTTTCCCTGGAAAATAATGATGTGATTTTCCAAAAAATGAAACAATGACTTCCTGCAAATCTAAACAATAAAAAATATAATTGTAATGGGATCACATTCTGTAAAGTTCCTTGAAAAATAGAAATTATCCATGCTATATTCCTAATAATGAGGTGATATTCCAAAAAATTAAATTATGACTTCCTGGCAAATCTAAACAATCAAAAATACAATTGCAATGGGACCACATTCTATCATGTTCCTTAAAAAAATAGAAATAACATACCTACAGTTTATCTACCCTATCTAACACTGACATACCCTCTTGTACACCTCTGAGTGTGATATATCTTGAAACAAGGGATGAGGCACAATGCAGGTTTATTGATACATTCATTGCAAAAGTATGAAGTTTGCCGTCTTTTACATTGTCCCTTACCTTTCAGCTTACATTCTGATGGCTCAATACTGCTCACACAGCAGTTTGGTTCATGTTTCTTGTTTTCAGATTTGGATACAAAATGCTTAGCTAATTTATCAACTCTTCCGATTACTGGGGCATCATCACAGTGGTTTACCTCTAATCACACTTGAGAGACGTATATGACAGAGGGGAAAAACCATCACTCTTCCCATGCTAAGCCTACGCTTAAAAGCAACCTTTTCACAATAACTTTATCACCCACGTTTATCACCATGTACATTTTTTTTTCTAGTATAAACTCAAACAGGATGAGCTACAATAACTTGCATATATATACCTGTATACCTCCAACAGAAAGATTATACGTGAAACACAGTGAGACAACAATAATGGATAGAAACACCAGATCAGATCCCAGGAGAAAACACTCTTATTTCATATATTGGCACTTCATTCTCACATTACAAGTATACTGACTGTTAGCCATATGCACTGATCTTGATGTTATTTAGATAACTGGCATAAATCTAACCTGAAGGAGGCTAAAAAAAGGGTCCAAGGCAGACAAACTCGAGTGTGTGGGTGGTGTGTGGGTGGTCAGCCACGAGTCGGGGCAGGTTGGATGTTTACAAGTGCTGCCACCCGATGCTGGTAGCAGCTAGAGCAACAAGCGTCACGGCAACACTCAGGCAAGAGTGGTAGATTAAAGTCATGGAGGTTAAAAAAAAATTGGAGAAAGTGGACTACAGTCGAGTCAAGGCATACGGGCTTTTTTTTTCTCTCTCGACCATGAATGCACAATGTAGCCAAAGGGTTAAATGCCTTAGATATCAGTATAAATTACATTAATATCACACAAGATAATATATTTAAAAAAAAAAGCCAATCCCATATCAGCCCCTTCGAGAAGCTGCAGTCCAAGGCTAAGCTACTGTAGTCCTGATGACCTTTGATTCCCTCAATTGTATAGTCTTATAAGATTAGAAAGCCTTCAATCATTGTTTGTCACTCAAAACTATGGAAAGCTGCTACTCCAACTGAGGCGGTGGAAAAGAGATGCTGATCAAAACCCTTAATTTTACCTTCCTTCATCCACTCTCACTGCCTCTCACAAGTGTTCAGTTACCCTCAGGTCTGTTTCACATTGAGACAATCACTCACAGTTGGTCACTAATAGCCCTTTCACTATGAGAGATCTTTTCTTGATTGTGTGAGATTGTCTGGAGGTAGAAGGAAGAAATTTAATGTCATTCGTGCTGTCAAGGAGTTATAATTTAGGCGTTTCATGGAAGAAGCGCCAACCTAACAAAAATAGCACAAAGGACCTACAGGTTCCAACAGTTCCTGTGGCCTAGGTAATATGTTTTTGCCCCCATAGAAATCAATGTTGGCCCTTTTATCACAGTTGAGAGTCCATAATCTGGACCTCAAGCAACTGACTCTACTGCATTCAGCTGGTGCAATGACCAGTGTTCCCAAGGGAGAGGAAGAAGGGCCATTAGGCAAATGCCTCTCAACCAAAGAGGTACTTCTTGGCCTATAAGTGTGACTTCTGATGCCTAATAACTGTCAGTTTTAGTGTTTAATAACAGCTATAATGATGTTCTCCTGAATGGCACTTTGTTTTTCAAAAATTTCACTTATTAATTGAGATTTTTTGTTGAGGGAAGGAGACCACAAGTAATATTATAGAAAAACTGTCATTTCATAACCTTCAAAATGGGATGGGTTTTGGCTTTGCAACTTACAAAAATAGGGGTGCCACTGCCCACATACCCCCTCATTTGCCATCATCATCATCATCTAATCCTGTGTTGCCCCATGAGGAGCGTAGGAGCCCGGGGCTAAGCATGTCAGTCCTGTCATTTAAGATGAGAGTGACATGCCTCACTCATCCCTGAGTGGTGTTACGTGAGCAAAAAACCCCAACCACCCCTTGGATATAAACCTGCCCAAGCTCAATCCAACTGGAACGCCTTAATTACCCACTAAACCACCAGGTGCCATACTGTAGTTTGGTCATATGGTTACCACCCAGTGTAGTAAACAGTTTCCTGGTGTGCAGGAAACCATTTGACTTGTCACTCAGTGTAGAGTCTCCTGCAGATAGAAGGAAGAGGAAAGAATGAAGGAAAGAAAGAAGGAAGAGAGGAGAGGGCAGGCACCCGAGAGCAGCACTACATCAAGTGAGTGGATGGTGAGGCCCCCCCACCCTTCATTTATCACATTATAAATAGTTATCATCATCGTTGTAAATATATGTGCCAGCTATAATACGAAAGACTATTAATTTGCCAATTTTTCTGTGAGTTAACAAAGAAAATTGGAACAGCCATTACAGAGACATAACTTTCAAATCATTTAAATGCATTTTTCTCCAAGCCTTGTTTATGGTTGGTTGGCCCCTCTTTCATGGAATGTCTCAATTCCAGGACTGTATCTTGATTACTTCTAGGTACAATGATGACACCAAAGGGTGTTGATCTGACTACTGCAAACCACATGGAATTCCAAGAGGTTAATTTACCAATGAACCTGAGAATATTCAACTCATCAGTACTGTAGGAGATATTATGGACTGAATTTATTATTGCTTTTAGAACTGCAAGCAGAAGCCATATTAATTTACTAGTCTTCACACTGCTGCAGAACAGAACACATGATTAGAATGGCACATGGGGAATCTTCCTTAGAACAATAATACAGTGTGTAGAGGAAAAAAATGTTAGAAAATGTTTAATTTGTTGCACTGCAATAATCTAAAATACTTTTAAGTAGAGTAAGCTAGCACTAATGAATCATGCAAAAAAGAAATGTCCCTTATAAAGTTATAATTAGGCTACTCAGTGCTACTCAGCTCATACCAATGCCTATATCTGCAGCAGAACACTATCAAGCACTAACAATGGGAAAAAAATAGGCATGCTTTCACTTATTATGAAACAGCTACAGTATTACTTGCAAATGATAAAATAGCAGCCTCACTTCCAACTGCAGGCAGCTACTAAATATTACTTTTCGACTTTTATTGTGTTTACACTTTAAATTTCCATTTGCACTTGATTAATAACAAAGTACAGTATATCATGATTTCTTTAAGTAAGAACCAAGCAAAATCTACAGTATATACTTGCTATGACTATGACACTTCTCACAACTATCATTTCTAACTACAGAATTTCTATATAAATGCTACCTATCTATCTATCTATAGCCCAACTCCCTAATCCTGCAAAGTTGCTTTGTCACCCACCATCTGACTGCCCTCCCCCCAACTCACTCCCCCATCACTCATACAGTATACCTCTCAACTCCATCCCTCCACCTCATCCTCGGTCTCCCTCTCCCTCCCTCCACTTCACCTACATGCACCCTCTTAATCAGTCTTTCATTCTCCATTCTCTCCACATGTCCAAACCACCTCAGCATATTTCTCCTAATTTTCTCAGTCACATCCACATCCACCCCACAACGCTCTTTCACTTCTTCGTTCATCAACCTGTCCCTCCATGTCACTCCACATGCTCCTCTCAGGTAACTCATTTCCAATGCTCTCTCTTGACTCGTTCCCCTCTAGCAAGGTCCACACCTCACTTCCATACATCAGGGCAGGGATCACAATACTATCATGCAGTGACTTCTTGACTTCCATACTCACTTCCCTATTTCTCATCACCGCTTTCAGTGAACCAACAACCTTCCTTCCCTGTTGTACCCTTTCAAACACTTCATCCCCAAAACTACCATCTTTACTCATCACACTACCCAAGTACTTGAATGCGCTCACTATTCTCACCATCCAACCTCACTGTGCACTCTGTGACTTCATTCCTCTCAAACACCATAACTTTACTCTTGTTTACATTAACTTTTAGATTCCTCTTCTTAACACTGTCCCAATTTCATTCGCCAAATCTTCCAACTTTCATTCATCTTCACTCAACAATACTGTATCATCAGCAAACAGCAACACCGGAATTGTCCACATCTCATCCTCATTCATTAAAGCCACCCCCACATCCACTACCCTACCTTGCACCTCCTTTACAACCCCATCCATGTATATATTAAACAGCCATGGAGACATCACACATCCCTGTTTCAGTCCCATCTTTAGCTCAAATAACTCACTCAGCTCACCATCCACTTGCACTGTAGCCCTAGCTCCCTCATACATACTCTTCATAGCACTCAACAATTTCCCATCCACTCCATATATTCTCAATACCTTCCACATACCTTGCCTATCTATTCTGTCAAATGCTTTCTCCAAGTCCATGAAGGCAGCATACACTTTCTTTCACTTCTCTAGATACTTCACTAAAAATCTTGACACAAATATCAGATCTACACACCCTTTTCCCTTCCTAAATCCCCCTTGTTCTTCTCCAACTAGCTCCTCTGTTATATGCCTAACCCTATCAATGAGTATTCTACCATATATTTTTCCAGTCACACTAAGAAGGGAAATACACCTATGGTTACCACACATCTCTCTCCCCTTTTCCTTTGTACAAAGGAACAATTATACCTGATTTCCAGTCCTTTGGAACCCTTCCCCCTTCCCATGCCAATCTACACAACTTCCACATCTACTACACAACAATCTCACCCCCATACTTCAGCACTTCACCACACACTCCATCAACTCCTGGGGCCTTTCCCATCTTGATCTTCATTGCTTCAACTACTTCCACTCTACTGATCTCTTCCTCCCCCCTCTCATCTCTTCTTCTCCCAGCCATTCCCCAACCACTTATACTCACACTGCTCTCACTCTCTACATTCAACAAATCCTCAAAGTGCTCCTTCCATCTCCTCACTTTCCCTCTCTTCTCCACCAGCAATCTATTATTCCCATCTTTCACTCCTGTACTATTTCCTCTTTCACACTATCTTACTTTCTTTACCTCCTTCCAAAACAATTTCTTACCCTCCCTCCATTTCACATTCACATTCCTCCAATCTCTTCATCCACTCTCTTCTTACTCTCCTTCACCAATCTCTTCACCTCCCTTCTCCTGCTCACATATACCTCTCTCTTCTCTCTCTCATCTTCTCCCCTACCCCTACTCACTAGCCAGTTACTATATGCCTTCTTCTTTTGTTCCACAGCTTGTTTCACCTCATCATCCCACCACGCTGTCCCTTGCACACCCTTGCACCTCCTCCTCACTCCACAAACCCCCTCTCCTATCTCTTCCATGAATATCTTGCATACTTCTTCCACCCCTTCCATCTGCTCTAACTCAAACCATCCCAGTCTTTCTTTCATTATGCTCTTATACTCTGCCCTTTTCTCACTCTCTTGCAACTTCTCCACTCTTCTCACAGGAGCTGTTTCTTCCTGTCTTCCTCTTCGTCTCTTCACCCATTTTCTTTGCAGCCTTACTTTGGCCATCACCAAGTGATGGTCCAAGATTCCATTCCCCCACCCTCTCCACACTCTTGCATCCAGCACTTGTCTTCCCGTTTGCTCATCCACACACACGTAATGTATCACTGCCTTTTGTTCAACAAGTTCACCGTCCATCCTCCTCATGACTCTCCATGTATACCTGTGGGTCATCTTTTGCCAGAAGAAGGTGTTGGCTATTGCCAACCACTTACTAACACAGATGTCCACCAAAGCACTACCATTCCCATCTACTTCAGCTGGCACACCCCACTGACCAACCACTCCATCCGCTCATACATTCCCAACTTTGCCATTCGTGCCTCCAATCAAAAACATTCTCTCGCTCCTCTCAGACTTGTCCATACAAGCTTCTACACTCGCCAAAAACTCATCTTTAACTCTTCCCACTCGGTCCTCTGTCTGCACATACGATCGCCTAAGCTTGTATGCCTACTTTCATCCTCACCCATACAATCCTTGCACCCAATGTTCCATACTCTCCTATATTCTCCTTCCACTTCTTGCTTATCATCAGACATACTCCCTCTCTTGCCCTCTCATTCTCATTCACCCCTGCACATATTCCTAAATCAAACTCCCATTCTCTCATCCTTTCACCTTTTCATTTAGTTTCAGTCAATCCACATACATCCACTCTTGCATCGTCAAGCACCTGAACAATCTCTCTCTCTCTTTCACTTCATCATTCACTCCTTTCACATTCCACGTTCCCATCCTTATAATGTCCTTTGTCCGTACCTTGGTCATCAACATATGGTCCGTCCTGGTCCGAGGCGCTTTGTTCGCTTGTTTAGTTAATTCTTTTCAGGTAAAATATGTTAATACAGAACCCGAATCTACTATCTGGCACTTTTACCTTGTACTCACTCCCTGAAACTTTAGGTTAATACCTGAATCTCTGAGTCTAAGACGGACGATGAGACCCGTGGGTGAGTGCCAACAGTGTGGAGGGAGTCTGTCATGGACATCCTCACACGTCTCACATCAGCTGCCACTGCTGAACTTCTGCTACGGTACTCACGGATCTGCTCTCTGTACTGTGCAATCTGTAAAGGATGCAAAGCTTGTCAACACATCTTTAACAATGGTGCAGTATATAAAATGTACAACCTCAGAAGGTATATCTGTGCATCAAAGTTGTGTTGTACACTAGGCACTATTGTGAATACACAAGATAGCTAGTTCATATAAAGGAGTACAAAGTGTGCAATCAATCTCTATACAGCCCTTTTCTCCAGTCATGTAGCTGCATACCCCTTCCTACAGTATTACTACAGTCCGACTTTGCTTCATTTTTGAGATATATATCAGTACAGTATAATACAGTTCTGTTATTGATATTTTGACATAATAGTAACCTGCACACTGTATGTAAGACTCATACTGAATGTCTGGCTGGGCAAAATGTAACACAGAAGAAACATCTATTAATGATGGATGTAATTTGAGATGTTCTAGATCCCAAAGGTCTCTGCTCATTATGCCATTACAGGGCACTGTCCTACATCTACCCTGTTAAGATCTTGCTCGCCTTCAATGTAAAGGAAAAAAATTCTCTCTCTTGAAAAGCTTCTAATAGAAGACAATACCAACAATAACAAATGATGAGAAATTCATCCATGACTGATGAATCCTAAACCACCTACTTTGCTGATGCTAAGTATCCATAACACCAATTCCTCTACTCTCTTGCAAAGGGATACATCAGTGAATCTTGGAAACATTTACCTCAACTTTTATCAGCCTTAATTACTTTATATTTCCTCTTACACAACAGTGTTTGATAACATCATGTGGTTTTATGTGATGTTGTGTGCAGGGCATTTGCAGATGGGGTAGGCATGAGGTGGAACATGCTAGCTGGCAATACAAAGTTTTCCACCGTCCTCCTTATACTAAACTTGCAACTAATATCAGTGCTTCTCTCTCATGGAATATGGAAAAATGAGTGGAAGTAGTATTTTCTGAAGTATGGTATTGTTAGTGATGGCACAGACATCTACACTTGGTTCATAAAAGTGTGAGAAAATAATAAATGGGAATGTGTACAGAACAAATTATTGATACGTGACTTAGTACTTGAAGAACAGGTGATGAAAAAAAAGAGGACTTATGTATGCAGGAGGAAAATATGAAGCTGGAAAACCAAGCAGTACGGGGATGCTTTTTATAGCAAGATGAGAAGAGTTGTGGCTGAACAAGGAGCTGTTGACAGAGGCATTAATGAACAGTAATGAGCCTTCAAGAGCAACCTACTGAGAGTTTTTTTTTTTTTTTTTAATGCAAGGAAGAAGGAACCAAAGGCCAGGGCCCGCATACTGTTCCTTCCAAGAAAAAGTAAAAACAATACCAAAGAGAGCCAAATTCAAGATCCATTCATTTCGAGATGCCTAGACACACTGCGTTTAAAAGATTGGAGATCATAGGAAGTAGGGAATACAGACAGAGGAAGACAGTTCCAGAGTTGACCAGTTGCATAAATGAAGGACTGGGAGTAACGGTTAACTCTTGCATTACAGAGTTGGACAGAAAAGGGATGAGAGTTTGTTGCTAGATGGGTGCTACGTGCTCGTCGTAGAGGTGGAGGGATGCAAGCAGACAGTTCAGAGGAACAGTGACCATTGAAGTAGCGATAGAAGAGAGATAAAGAAGCAACAGTGCGGTGAAGAGACAAAGGTTGAAGGGAATCAGTAAGAGGAGGAGAGTTAATGAGACGAAAAGCCTTTGACTCCACCCTATTGAGAAGAACTGCATGTGGGGAGCCTCCCCACACGAGAGTTGTACTCCATACATGGGCGAATAAAACCCGTGTACAAGATCAACATCTGTGCAGGGGTAAAGAAAGTTCGGAGTCGGCCCAGCACACCTAATCTCTTGGAAGCAGATTTCACAAGAGATGTAATATGTTCTTTCCAAGACAAATCCCGAGAGAATGAAACCCCTAGCATGTTCAAGGATGATGCAAACATAACTGTTCATTATTAAACATTAGTGGGTAATCCTGAGGAAGATTTTGTCGGGTTGATAAGTGTAAGAACTGAGTTTTTGATGCATTGAAAATAACAAGATTATTTTTACCCCAATCAGAGATATGAGCCAAGTCAGACATTAGGTGTGCCATAGCCTCATCTCTTGTATGCCGAAGTAACTGCTGAGATGGGCGTTGCGGGAACCGAATGGAAAGGTGAAGGGTGGAATCATCAGCATATGAGTGGATAGGGTTAGATGTAGAGCTTAGAAGGTCATTGATGAATAAAAGAAAGAGAGCTGGTGATAAGACAGAGCCCTGAGGAACACCACTGTTGATAGGTCTAGGAGAAGAAAGATGGCCGTCTACAACAGCAGCTATAGAACGACCAGAAAGGAAGCTAGAGATGAAGGCACAGACAGAAGGATAGAAACCATAGGAGGGCAGTTTGGAAATCAAAGATTTATGCCAGACTCGATCGAAAGCCTTTGAGACGTCAAGTGCAATGGCAAAGCTTTCGCCAAAGTCCCGAAAGGAGGATGACCAGGAGTCTGAAAGGTAGGTGAAAAGATCGCCAGTGGAGCGTCCCTGACGGAACCCATACTGACGATCAGAAAGAAGGTTGTGACAGGAAAGATGCATTAAAATTTTTTTTAAGAACTGATTCGAAAACTTTTGAGACACAGGATGTTAAAGCAATTGGACGATAGTTAGAGGGTTGGGAATGGTCACCCTTTTTTGGGACTGGCTGAATGAGAGCAAACTTCCAGCAAGAACGAAAGGTACAAGTTGATAGACAAAGGCGAAAGAGTTTACCTAGGCAAGGTGTAAGCACAGAAGCACAGTTTTTGAGGACAACAGGAGGGACTCCATCAGGCCCATATGCCTTGTTAATATTGAGGCCAGTGATGGCAGAAAATACATCAGCTTAAGAAATTTTAATGCCAGTCATGAGGAAGTCTGAGGGGGGAAGTGATGCAGAAACAGCACCGGATCTTCTAAGGTAGAATTGGAGGAGAAAGTCTGAGCGAAGAGATCTGCTTTATCAGTAGAAGATACAGCTACAGAGCCATCAGAGTAGAAAAGAGGGAAGGATGATGAGGTCAAGTTGTTAGAAAGGTTTTTGGCAACGTGCCAAAAGGAGCAAGAAGAATTCGAGTTGGAGAGTTGGGAACATTTAGCATGGATGAAATTATTTTTAGCAGAGCGAAGAACAGACTTAGCACGATTCCGGGCAGAAATATAAAAAAGATGTGCTTCAAGGGTGGGTTGGCTCCGGTACCTTTTAAAGGCCCTCTCTCTGTTGCGGACAGCATTAGAACAAGCGTGATTAAACCAAGGCTTTCTTGCAATAGTCAGAGGATATGAGAAAGGAATGTATGCTTCCATGCCCGAGAGAATAACCTCAGTAATGCGCAGAGCACACTCAGATGGCTCCCGGCCATGGAAGCAATAATCATTCCAAGGAAAATCAAAGAAGTACCGCCTGAGGGCCTCCCAATCTGCAGCTCCAAAGTGCCACAGGCGGCATTTCTTTGGACGGTCCACAGGCTGTACCGGAGCGATAGGACAGGTTAAGGTAATAAGGTTATGATCGGAGAAGCCCAACGGAGAGAAAAGATTAACAGTGTAAGCAGAAGGATTAGTTGTTAGGAAAAGGTCAAGTATGTTGGAACTCTCTCCAAGGCGGTCAGGGACACGGGTAGGGTGCTGTACAAGCTGCTCTAGGTCATTAAGGATAGAAAAGATGTAGGCTTGTTCACCAGGTGGATCAGTGAAAGGAGAGGAGAGCCAAAGGCAGTGGTGAACATTGAAATCTCCTAGAATGGAGATTTCAGAGAAAGGAGAAATGGATAGAATGTGTTCCAACGTAGAAGTAAGATAGTCAAAGAATTTTTGATAGTCAGTAGAATTAGGAGATAAGTAAACAGCACAGATATATTTAGTCAGAGAATGACAGGAGAGCCAAAGCCAGAGAGTAGAGAATTCAGAAGAATCAAGTTCAGGAACACGAGAGCAAGACAGATCATTGCGTACATATACACAACAGCCACCTTTGGCTTTGAAATGAGAATAGAGAAAGTAGGAGGATACAGAAAAGGGTTTACTGTCAGTTGTCTCAGACAGCTGAGTCTCAGAAAGAGAAAGAGAAGGTGAGGTTTAGAGGAGAAGAGGTGGTGCTGAAAACGAAAGTTAGAGGAAAGGCCGCGAATGTTACAGAAATGAAGAAGGAGTGAGTCAGACAGTGGTTCCAGGCAGCTCCGAGAGTCGTCACCGGGAGAGAGGCGGATGGTGGGGGCATTTATAGTCCCCCCCCCCTGGGGACTCCGAGGCACGATTTACAGAAGCCATTTTTTAAAAATTTGAAAAGGAAGTGTGGTGTGTAGCGTGTATGTAGTTTGGTGTTGACAGTTGGAGAAACTTGTATTGGAGAGCATGCTGGTCTACTCTCTGTGTTACTGTGACACTGAAAAAGTTCAGCAAAGGGGGATGGTCAGGAACAAGTCCTGAGGGCTGATGAAACAGGAGCTCCAGCTCTCCCTGTCATCAGCTTTCCATCCTCCTTGGGAGTACTGCCCTGCTCGACTGGTGCTACAGTCTACTCCTCAGTTGGACAACAGGCCGACCAAGACACAAAGTAACTTAGTGGTGGGATGAGGGTGTAGAAGATGCAGTAAAAGAGAAAAGAAGGCTTTTCCAGGAATGGAAGAAGGGTAGCAACAAAGAGGAATACTTGTGGAGAGGATGGGGGATGATAATTGGGTACAGAGGGTGAGAAGTGTTAATATTGGGGGAGGGGTTGGGAGGGGTAGACCGAGAAAGACATGGGACGAGGTCATTAAATGTGACTTAAGGGTTAAGGGACTGAATAGGGAGGCTGCCAGAGATCGAGCAGCGTGGAGAGCCGCCATTAGGTGACCAAGGCCGACACATGCAAGCATGTTGGAGCCTTCAAAAACGAAACGAAACGAAACGAACGAAAGTGCAAGGCAGGAAGAGAGGTATACAGGGCAAAGTCTGAGTCACAGAGACTTTAACTTGATAACCTAAATCGTGTGGAAAGGAAGAATATAATATTTAAGGTGGCAAATCAGGTGAAGAGGGATAATCGGGATATTAAAGGCGAGCAGTGTGGGAAGAATGGTGAAGAATGGGTGAACAGTGTGGATATTAAAGATGCACGGAGAAAGCATTACAACCGGTTGTTGAATGAGGAGTTTGACTGGGACAAGGAAGATTTGGAGCTAGCACATCCAGTGTTTGACCCTTGGCCTTTGATTCATGCTGCTACTGTGAGTGAGGCAATAGGCAGGATGCAGGAGGGGAAGGCAGCATGTGTGTCTGGGTTGACTGCTGAAATGTTGAAGGCCTCAGGAGATATAGAAGTGAGGTTAGTCACTGACCTGATAAATATGATTATATATGAGTGTGTGGAGGATGGGGGCACCCATAATCCACTCACTCATTGCAGAGATGCCTTATGATCTCTACGCTGAGTGACAAGCCAAACAGTTTCCTGTACCCATGAAACCATTTACTATGCTTGGTGTAACCATATAACTGGGGATTTTGGCAAGGTTAAGTGTCCCCCAGATTCCCCTATCAAAAATCATGTAATCGTAGCAATTGTTTCAGTAAGCCTCGGAGGGCCCAGTACCTGCCCAGGGTCCCAACCAAATGGGCAAATTCGCATGGCCATGTGGAATACGAGAGGTGTGAATGAAGACAGCGAGAGGGTGGAAATGGTAAATGTGTTCAAGAGTGCAAGATATGCCATGATGGTATGGTGTGAAACAAAGATGAAAGGGTGTGAAGTGGGAGGGTGTAAAATGTGTAAGATCGGGCATGAACAGGTGAGGAAGATGCAAGAAAGGAGTTGCTTTGTTGATGAATGAGGTGTGGCAGTGTGGAATGAGAGACTACAAATGTGTCAGCTCGAAGTGTAAGCATGTCGGGTTCAAGTTTGAGAAGGTGAAAGTGGCATATGCACCGTGTGAGGACAGGAGTGAGAGAGAGAAAGACAAGTTTTGGGATGAGCTGGATAAAGTAGTGGGAGAAATGCCCAAGATGGGTGATATGAATGGAAGAGTATGCACTGGTCCTGAGGATAACATAATGGGTTATCATGGAGTAACAGGAGAAAATGATAATGAGAAGTGACTGATGGATATGTGTCAGGACAGGAGGCTGTGCATTTGTAACTCGTATTTCAAACACAAAGATGCACATAAATATACATGGTATAGAGGAAACAGGGATCATGTAGAAAGATGCCTGATAGATTACGTGCTTGCAGAGGGGTCGATGATGGGAATGGTTGCTGATACGAGGGCCGTGAAAGGACGATGTGGAGGTCTGTCAGATCATATGATTGTCGTATGCAAGATCAAGCTGAGAGGAGTGAGGTGGATCAGGAAAGAGAGGAGCAGTCAGGGAAAAAGACTGAAAGTTGAGAAGCTAAGGATCAAAGAAATGACAGATGATTACAGGACCAAAGTAGGGGAGTTAGAATCATGAATTGGAATGAAATGGATCTGGACAGCCCGTGGAATGAATATCGGGATTGCTTAGTTAGAAATGCTAAAGCGGTGTGTGGTGTGGCAAGAGTAACAACAAAGAAAAAAGGTACGGCATGGTGGGATGATGAGGTTAAGAGATCAGTGGAGGAAAAGAGGAAGAAGTAGCTAAAGTGGTTACAGGACAGGGGTTCAGTTGAAATAAGAACTGAATATACTGAGAGCAAGAAGCACATAAAGAGCCTAGTGAAGTGGAAAAAGGAGGAAGTAAATGATGATCTTGGAAGAAAAATGAATCCAAACTACTCTGAAAATAGGAAGTTATTCCGGAAAGAGGTGCAGAAATGTAGAAGTGAAGGCGGAAAGAAATGTGATAGTGTGAAGGATGTAGGTGGTAGATTATTAACCCATGGTGATGAAGTAACAACCAGATGGAAAGAATATTTTGAAAGCCTGATGAATGGGGATAGAAAAAGCAGAGCAGCTGTAAACATGATTGGTTTTGGGGGTGTGAAGAGAAGGAATGCAGTGCCAGGAGACGTGACACTCGCACAGATGAAGAGTGCTGTGCAGAGGCTGAAAAATGAGAAAGCAGCTTGGGTTGATGAGGTGTATGCAGAGATGATTAAGTGTAGTGGAGAGAGTGGAATGAAGTGCTTGTTGGAGATATGTAAGAAAGCATGGATGAGTGAAACTGTACCAGCAGAGTGGAAAAAGGCAGGTGAGTGAAGTGAGTGCAAGAATTATCATGGCATAAGCTTCTTGAGTGTTGTAGGGAAGGGATATGGAAGAATTATTATACAGAAAGTAAGAGAGATATCAGAAGTCCTAGTGAGTGATAAACAGCGTGTCTTTAAAAGTGGCAGAGGATGTGTGGATCAAATATTTGCAGTGAGGCAGATAGTGGAGAAGGCTTGTGATAAGGATCATATGGTGTTTATGGCATTCATGGATCTGGAAAAAGCATAAGACACTGACAGAGAAGGATTGTGGAAAGTTTTGCACATGTACAGTGTAGATGGTAAGCTGCTAGGTGCCATCAAGAGTTTTTATGATGGTGTTAAATCATCTGTATGAGTTGGGCATGTAAGTGAATAGTTCAAAATCAGTGTGAGTGCGACAAGGTTGTGTGACGTCCCTGTGGTTGCTCAATATATATATGGATGGGGTGATGAGATAAGTAAAAGCATGAGAAATGGAGGGGGGAATGGTGTTGGTAATGAACGGTGATGGATGGAATATCTCAAATTTGTAGTATGCTGATGACACAGTACTACTTGCAAATACCAGATAAGAACTTGGTAGGCTAATGCAGAGTTTTGCTGACGTCTGTGAGCATCATGCCTTGAGAGTAAATGTAGAAAAAAGTAAAGTGATGGTTATTGAGAAAGATGGTGACTCCCAGTGCGATGGTACAGCGAATGGAGAGAGACTGGAATATGTGAGAGAGTTCTAATACCTGGGTACAGTGATAGAAAAGAGAGAAATATGTGCAAAAGATGTGGAAAGTAGAGTGACACAAGGAAGAAAAGTAGCTGGTCCAATGAAGGCCTTGATATGAAACAGAGGTTTGAGTATTGCAGCTGCACGAGGCTTACATGAAGGAGTGTTAGTGCCAATTTTAACATACGGATGTGAGACTATGGTGTGGCATGAAAATGAAAAGTCAAGAGTAAGAGCAGCGGAGACGGGACTTCTGAGGAATGTATGTGGAGTACAGAGGGTGGATAGGATACGAAATAATGTGATTCGTCAATGATGTGGAGTGAGGAAGTCTGTGGACACCAGAATTGAAGACAGTGTACTGAAATGGTACAATTACTGTATGTAGAGAGAATGGATAATAATACACTGGTGAAAAAGGTATATCTGAGCAAATCTGAAGGAAGGAGGAGGTGAAATAAGCCAAGGAGAAGGTAGAGAGATATGGTGGATGTGTGTGAGGAAGAGAGGTTTGGAAGTCGGTGAGGCTAGGGAACTGACAAGAGATCGAGCTGGCTCGACGAATATTGTGAGGAGAAGTGCATGATCAGGGATTTGGCACCCCTTTTTAGCATGGCAGCATCCAGATTGACTCTATCGGATATGTTTACGTGAAGCTACAGAACGTGGTGAATGTTTTTGGTGTATCCAATAGAGCCAGGATTCCGGCGGCTTGAATGATGAGTGAATGGAAACGTAGCCCATTGAACTGGGCAAATTTGGACTGTCTGGACACTGATACTCCTTGCCCTGCCCTAGTGTGGGAAAGAAGGTCTGGATGATGATGATGATGTGTTGTCCCAGATGACTGGCTGAAGTGTAATTGTAAATGTGTACAAGGGGAAGGGTGATGCCCTGGAAATGGGAAATTATAGAGGTATAATGCTTTTAGATCAGATAATGAAAGTAATGGAGAGAGTTTTAGAAGGTGTGATTAGGGAAAAAGTGAATATTGATGAGATGCAGTTTGGGTTTCTGCCAGGCAGGGGAACCACTGATGCCATTTTCATTGTTTGACAGTTTCAGAAAAACCATACAGGAAAGAAAAGAGAACTGTATTTTGTTTTTGTTGATATGAAGAAGGCCTTTGACAGATTCCCTAGAGAGGTGGTGAAGTGGGCAATGAAAAAGCTTGGGATGAAGAAGTGACTGGTTAGGATGGTTATGATCATGTATGTAGGTGCTTGCACCCAGGTAAGAGTGAATGGAGATTTGAGTGATGAATTTTCTGTGAATGTTTGTGTGCACCAGGGGTCAGTTTTCAGTCCCTTGCTATTTATCAAGGTACCTGAAGCCCTCTCACGCGACTTCAGAAGGGGACCCATGTGGGAGATGTTGTATGTTGATGATTTGGTGTTGATTGCAGAGAATGAAAGGGGGGCGAAGGAAAGAATTAGGAAGTGGAGAGATAGTATGGGGCACAAGGGCTTAAGAGTAAATGCAGATAAAACAAAAGTGATGGTATTGAGGGTTGGTGTCAGTACTGTCAAAGACTAGGGAAAGTGGCCATGTGCAATTTGTCACAAGGGCGTGGGATGTAATTCCATCTTGTGCAGTGTTTGTGATAAGTGGGTGCATAAAAGCTGTGGTGGTATTTGAGTTAGGCTGCGAGATAATGCTGATTTTGTGTGTGTGTGGCGTGTCGGGGAGAGCAGGTGGAGATGGTCAGGTGTGAAAGGACTAAACTTGCTGGTGAATCTCTTGAGTGTGTGGAAGAGTTTTGTTATTTGGGAGACATGTTATATGCTGGAGGTGGGGCTGGAACTAGCTTTGTGGCCAGGGTGAGAAGTGGTTCGAAGAAGTTCAGGGAGCCGTTGCCTCTCCTGACAGTGAGAGGGCTCTCCCTCCGTGCTAAGGGATCTCTGATGCAGCATGTGTTAGGATGTGTAGTACTGTATGGTACTGAGACCTGGGCAGTAAAGGAAGAGGATATTCACAGGCTCAAATGTACAGAAATGACAATGATTAGGTGGATGTGCAGTGTGTCCCTGCATGCAAGGCCTGGGGGGGCTGGATTTACAATAAAAGAGTCGAGAGGTAGGATGGGACTGGAGAGTATTGGTGTTGTGATGAGGAGAGGTAGATTGAGATCATCTGGGCATGTACAGAGGATGGGGGACAATAATTGGGTGCAGAAGGCGTTAATATTGGGGGTGGGATTGCGAGGGGCAGACGGAAAAAAGATGTGGGATGAGGTCATTAAGTGTGACCTCAGGGTTAATGGACTGAACAGGGAGGCTGCCATAGATCAAGCAGCATGGAGAGCTACCATTAGGTGACCATGGCCAATGCATGCAACCATGTTGGAGCCATCAAAAAATAAAAAATAAAAAAAATAAAAAAATTGTCCTTTTGTAACACTATGAAAAATTTGTCCTTCACACCAGCAGCACTAACAGAAATCATTTACACAAAATTATACCATAAAATAATGGATGTAACTTGCTTATTTAACTAATTAATGTAAGGTATCCACTTTACAGTAAAGTACAGTGAGATGACAGACTACAGAATGAACAGACGTACTCGTATATCTGATTATACTGTTCTATCAGTCCTTTCCGCGACTTAAAAATACTATTACTCTTTTGTACAGTATCCTGTGTATGAAAGCAAATACTTTTTATCCCCTGTATTCTGCTATTTGGGCACCTACGGGAGAACAGCTTCAGCTGCTCTTACTGTTGCATGGCAGTGCTGGGATCATCTCAAGCAGCCACAAAGCCACGACACATTCGTAAATTTTTACGTGTTTGTATGCTGCAAATAAAACTGCCCTTATATTTTGTCATTTTAAGAGCTGGACATGTATGCAAGACAATGCTATGTTGTGACTGGCTATGCAGCCTACATCCCCCCACCTGCTATCCCATTCCCTCAACTAAAAATCGCCCTCTCATGGCAGCTTCATGTGCTGATATTTTGCTTCTGCTATGAGTTTTTACAACATTTTTCTCTTCTTCATTACAGAACGGTATATGTATACACTATGACTATATTTACCTTCTTTAGATATAATCACCTGCATTTATATCTTATATTTTACATTGCTGGGTCCACATATTAATGTTTTGATGCAGCTATGTGCCACATCATATCATTAAATTCTCCCAAATCACTTGCTTGGGGATATTCCTATTCCAGGGAAGGTTTGGTTGCCCTTTGAGGTTTATGTTAATTCTGTGTTGTCTTTTTATTGCTGTGCACATTCTTCCCCTTACTGCTATGTGCCATATTTATACTCCTTGTTTTCCATACAAACTGTGAAGTGGAGATGTGAGCCTTATAAGCACAGCCCTTTGATTCCGGAGCTGCTTCTATCACTGTACAGGTACAATATACTTTTTTACTGTTCACCTCTTTACTCTTGACATCATCTTGTGGTTGTGTTCACCTCACCACTTGTAGGTGCAGATGCTGCTTAACCCCCATTCCCCCTCCATCCTGAGACTAAATCTCAGTTTCATCTCATGGATTACCTGTTGCTGTGTCACGTGCTACTTAGACTGTTTGGATGCCACACCAAAACTATCAGCCCCTTTGACTGGAACCCCCAAGAGTGGCATCTCAAACAGACATTAATCCCAAGTTAGGATACATCTGAGGATGCCACTGGTACTAACAATGTACAGACTACATAAATCCCTATAGATTCTCAATTAGCTCCACCATGACACTAGCAGCTGGTAAGGTTATGTGGCAGAAAGCTGGCTGTGGGAAATCACTTGAAGCATGTGATCACCAATTTCATGGGTTGAATGGACTCCTCTAAATACCTACAGTATGAATACTTTGGGATCTTCAACTGACTCCATCGCAACAATAGTAGCAGCATCAGTCAGATGACAAAAGGACAGCTGGAGGATGTCATCCAAGGCAAGTGTGTACAATTCTATGTCCCATATTCCTTGCACTATGTTACAAGGTGCTTCAACTCCAATGGTATCATGACTATGCTTTCTGTTTCTAATAATCAATAATGTGAAGCTCTGGGAAATCATTAGTTGTCCCACCAAATGAATTCTTAAAACTATGTGCCTGTTTGTGTGGAACCTTGTGTATTTTGGTTTTATTCTTCACACTTGTGTCATGTCATAGCTATAATCATTTTCACTTTCTACTCAACCCATCCTTTCAGGGAATCGAGTTTCCTTCCACTTTTTTCAGGAAGGCTTGGGAATCCTGAAAACAATCTACGATTACTTTCGGTTGAACCAAACCCACGTAGGACTGGGACTTCCTTGGGCTGAGGTTCCTCAGGTTTTAGCTGCTTCACCAACCGTGCTTACAAACCCAGCCAGACAGTTCACCATCACCACTGCTTTAGTTTTCCCTCCTGCTTCATCTGCTCTGGCCCTTTTTACTCCCACTAACAGCCTCTGAGGTACTCAGGGTTAACTTTATCTCTTCTTTTCTGTCTCAAGAGTTTTCTCTTTCCATTTTTTTTCCCCCAGCAGAAGCCCAGGACCATTACTCATTCTCCTCAGTCCTCGGTTTCTGCACATCGTACATCTTCACCCTCAAACACTTGTTCAGCATTTCTGACTTTACTTTCTTACTTCAATGGGTCCTTGTCAGTTCCAATTTTCAATGCATAAAAAATAAAAATGCAAAAACATGCACGAACAACACACACACACACACACACACACACACACACACAAAAACAATCCACGGCCAAATATGCCACCAGAAATTGGTGCCCCTCGTTGGAGGGACAGTAGTCAAGAGTGAAGGCAGTGGAAATGAGTTATTTGAGAGGAACATGTGGAGTCACATGGAAAGACAGACTGACAAATGAGGAAGTTAAGGAGCATTGTGGTCTGGATGTGGATGCAATAGTAAGCATTGAGAGAAACACATTACGGTGGTTTGGCCATGTGGAGAGGATGGAGAGTGAGAGATTGACGAGGAGAGTGTATGTGAATGAGGTGGAGGGGGGGAGAGGGAAGGGGAGGCCAAGGATGAGATGGAGGGATGGAGAGGGGTGGTATATGAGAGAGGGGGGTGTGAGCTGGGAGCAGGGCAATGAAATGGCGGGGGACAAGGCAACATGGAGGTGATTTGTTTGTGGCCACCCCTTAGGGGATTAAGGAGTCTGGCACTAGATAGACAGATAGGTATATATGGTATACCACCATCTTTTCTGGTGTTTATACTGTAAGCTAATAAAAACACAGAAAACTGATGAGTAAAATAACAAAACTGCAGTGAGAATAAGTGTTCAAGAATAAAATTTACCTTCATTTAACTTCCCACCATCCTAGTGCAAAATTTTGCCTGCACCTTGCGAGAGTTAAGCATATGTCTAGATGCAGAATTTCATGAGCTTTTTCATGGATTTAGCAGAATTTTGATATGACCAACAGTATTCAAATACATCACCAAAAACTTTAAAAACTCATAGGTCAGTCTTTCAGAACGAAAGAGGGGAGGAACTGAGGGAGTGAGGGGGGAGCCGGGAGGAAAGGGCAGCAAGGCGGGAAGCATGGGAGGGTATAGAGGAGGGACAGGAGGGGGGGAGAAGTGAGGCTGTGGGTAGGATTTTCACCCTTCTGTCACGAGGCAGTCGGGCGCTTTCGCCTGACTTGTGGCTTGTGGTCTGTCTTCCATCCACGCTGGCCATTGGGAAACACAACTCCCGATGACTGAGTGACTTTGGACGTTCGGTGTAGAGGCAGACGAGCGCTTTCACCTGACTCGTGGCTTTCAGTATGTGTTACAGTGGCAGTTAGAAAAGACTAATCCCAGTGGCCATGTGACTTTGGACATTTGGTGGGGATGTATACGAGTGTTTTGACACTTGTGAGTTACGGTTGGTATTACTCGAGTGCTGGAGGTTTGTAGGGAGTGAATAGGCCAGCACACGACTTTGACCATTCAGTACAGGGGTGGACAGACATTTTAGCTCAGGTTGTGGGTTTTGGCCTATTTCCCGCACAAGACTAGAGCCCTTTAGCCAAGATACTGTATCGATTGTTTAAACATGTCAGCTGGCTGGCTAAAGTTCTCGGGGGCTTTTATTACACGTCGGCTGGCCGACCAAAGTTCTCGAGGGCTTTTATGTCTGGATAATTGTAAGTAAATTCAGATAATATTTTACTAGAGTCAAGCCAGTATCCAGATAATGAACAGGTCCAGATACTGCATGTCCGGATAAATGAGAGATTACTGTAACTGCAGATATAACAAAGGTGATGGTATCTAGGGTTAGTGGTAGTACTGTCAAAGGAGAGGGAGAGTGGCCAAGTGCAGTTTGCCACTCCAATCTGTTCAGTGTTTATGATAAGTGGAAGCACAAGAGATGTAGTGGTATTTGAGGTAGACTCTGAGATAATGCTGATTTCATGCATGTCGTGTGTCAGGGAGAGCATGTAGAGACTGTCAGGTGTGAAAAGGATTGATCTTACTGGTGGCTTTCTTGAGTGTGGAAAAGTTTTGTTACTTGGAAGACATGTTATGTGCTGGAGGTGGGGCTGGGACATGCTCTGTGGCTAGAGTGAGAAGTGGTTGGACAAAGTTCAGGAAGCTGTTGCCTCTCCTGACATTGAGAGGGCTCTCCCTCCATGATAAGAGATCTTTGTACAGTACCCTTGCATCCAGTATGGTATTTTTGTCAGAGAGTACTACCGTTCTGGACTAAATTCATACTGGACAAACAAAAGACCTTATGGGAAAAAATGAATAATGTCAGACAAGCCTTGAAAAAGTTCCCCTAAAATTCAACTTAACTACATTTTGACACACCTAAGATTTTACCAACCTTTAAGTGATGGGCTTGGGGGGGGGAAGGAGGGGTTTCTGAGGCTGTAGGAGGTCCTACTGACCCCCCGGATGAGGGCCTTCAGGATCCTGAGGAGGCCTCTCTGCCTCAACCTTCCTCATAAATCCCTCATAGTCACACACTGACACATCATCATCTTCGTCATCAGGGGGAAGTGCAATACTGCAATTTGACTGGCACACGTCACAAGTCACGAGAAAGGCGTACTGGACTGGTGCGGCAGTACTAGGGAAACGTTCCTCGGTGTTGACCATCTTCCCGTGCGTGCGGGGATAGTAGTACTGGATGCAGCACGTCAGTACTAGGGAAGAACTCCTCGGATTTGGCCCACTTTGCGCGGCCAATCTGTACTAGCCCAACAAATCCATACTACAGTAATAAATTTTAAAAATTTTTTGTCGACCGTACTGGACGAGAATAGTACTGGACAAATGTGCACTAAACACAAGGGTACTGTATGCGGCACGTGTTAGGAGTGTAATGACGAGAAAGGCGTACTGGACTGGTGTGGCAGTACTAGGGAAACATTCCTCGGTGTTGACCATCTTCCCGCGCGCGCGGGGGTAGTAGTACTGGACACAGCACATCAGTACTAGGGAAGAACTCCTCGGATTTGGCCCACTTTGTGCGGCCAATCTGTACTAGTCCAACAAATCCATACTACAGTAATAGTTTTTTTTTTTTGTCGACCGTACTAGACGAGAATAGTACTGGACAAATGTGCACTAAACACAAGGGTACTGTATGTGGCATGTGTTAGGAGTGTAATGTTGTATGGTAGTGAGAACTGGGTATAATAAAGGAAGAGGATTTTTGTAGGCTAAAAACATACAGAAATGACAACAATTACTTTGATCTGTAGTGTGTCCTTGAATGCGAGGCTTGGGGGGGCTAGGTTTATGATGAAGAGTTGAAAGGAAGGATGGGATTGGAGGGCACTGACATTGTGATGAGGAGGGGTAGATTGAGATGGTTTAGGCATGTGGAAAGGATGAGGGATGACAGCTGGGTGCAGAAAGTGAGCGGTGTGAACGTTGGGGATGGGGTTGTGAGAGGCAGATCAAAAAAGACTTGGTAGTAGGTCACAAAGTGTGACTTCAGGGATTAGGTCATGAATATTGAGGCTTCCATAGCAGCATGGAGAGCTGCCATTAGGTGATCAAGGCCAACACATGCAAGTATGTTGGACCTTTTATAAATGACCCCTACTGATGATACTATGCAATTCTTCCTCTTTGAAACTCCTTACATCCCCTCAAGGATCTTTTACACAGGACTCTTATTTTTTTTTTAGAAGATGGTGACAGCTCCTTGGCCAATCCAGTCCTGTCTCACCTCAACCTCATATCCTCTTTCTTGACAGCAAATTCTGTAATGTCATACTTTTGACTGAACATATGGATGCCCATGATTATGATGGTGTATCACACAAACTCTCTAAATCAGGCTGGTTAGCTGTTCTGTCAGTAGTTAATAATTCCAACTCCTGAAGGTCTCAAGGAATTCAAGGGTTAGAACAGTGTTTACCTTCAAATTTCTGACACAGAAATTAGAAAGCTCCCCTGGGTATCTTTGTCTATCAGTGATATCAAGCCATAAAGTGTGGTTAGGAACTACTGAGTGAAGAAAACCCATGAATACAATGGTCTCTTCTTCCAGTGATGATCCTGTCAGGTTCTTGGTAACTGAAATCCTTGAAGCAACTGCACAGCTGCCATACACCATTAATCTGGGACTTATGTCTAAGGTTTCAATCACCCTAGATAAGAAAGAGTGTTAAAAAGAGGTGGATCCATGGCAGTCTCTCACCGTGTGCAACATACAAGCTTCCTTACCTTCACACTGCAGACTTCAAGCATATAAGCATTGCCTGTTGGAACTGGATGAACCTTATTTTATTTTCATTTTTTTTATTTACTTTTTTTAAAGGTTCCAACATGTTTGCATGCATTGGCCTTGGTCACCTAATGGTGACTCTCCATGCTGCTCGATCTCTGGCAGCTTCCCTATGCAGTCCCCCATCCTTGATGTTACACTCTCATCCCAGGCCTTTTTTGGTCTACCTCTCGCAACCCAACTCCTAACATTAATGCTTCTCACTTTCTTTCTGCATCCAATTATCATCCCCCATCCTCTCCACATGCCCAAACCATCTCAATCTACCACTCCTCATCACAACACCAACACACTCCAGTCCCATCTTACCCCTCAACTCTTCCATGGTAAACCCAGCCCTGCCAGGCCTCATACTCAGGGACACACTGCACATCCACATAATCACTGACATTTCTGTATGTTTGAGCCTACGAATATCCTCTTCCTTTACTGCTTAGGTCTCGCAACCATACAGTATTACACTCCTAACACATGCTGCATACAAAGATCCCTTAGCACAGAAGGAAAGCCCTCTCAATGTCAGGAAAGGCAACAGCTCCTTGAATTTCTTCCAACCATTCCTCACTCTACTCACTCTAGCCACAGAGCTAACTCCAGCCCCACCTTCAGCATATAACATGTCTCCCAAATACAAAAAAAACTCTTCCACACACTCAAGAGACTCACCAGCAAATTCAATCCTTTCATGCCTGACAATCTCCACCTGCTCTCCCTGACACACCACACACATGAAATCAGCATTACCTCATACCACTACATCTCTTATGCACCCACTTACCACTGACACTGCACTAGATGGAATTACTTCCCAGGCCCTTGTGGCAAATCACACATGGCCACTCTCCCTCTTCTTTGACAGTACCATCACCAGCCCTAGATAGCATCACTTTTATTTTGTCTGCATTTACTCTTAAGCCCTTGTGCCCTATGCCATCTCTCCACTTCCTAAATCTTTTCTCCACCTCCCTTTCATTCTCTGTAATCAACACCAAATCATCAGCATACAACATCTCCCATGGGAGTCCATTTCTGAAGTCATGTGAAAGGGCTTCAAGTACCATGATAAACAACAACGGGCTCAAAACTGACCCCTGATGCACACCAACATTCACGGAAAATTCATCACTCAAATCTCCATTCACCCTTACCGGGGTGCAAGCACCCGCATACACGACCATAACCACCCTAACCAGCCAAACCTCGATCCCAAGCTTTGTCACTGCCCACTTCACCACCTCTCTAGGGACTCTGTCAAAGGCCTTTTCCAAATCAACAAAAACAAAGTACATCCCTCCATTATCCGACATAATAGAGCCAAAGGCATGTCCGGATATTGGTTTTGTCCGGATATTGGCCCTGAAGCTCCAGCTCTGGTTTTTCATGACCCTAACCTAACCTAACCTAACCTAAATCAGAAAACAACCTTCCTACCTCCCTACTGGACATGTATAGCACTTATTTAGGTCCCTTTTCACATAAATAATGCAAACATAGCATGAATTTATTGAATTTTAACCAAAAAATGATGATTTAGAGGTGAGTGAGTCATAGGTGCTTCGAACTTGCCAGCATAGTATAAGTAAGTATCTGACATGGAAATCATCTTTTCTCACATTTTATGCACTAAATTACTGGATACAAAGCATCAAATACAGTAAATGATGTAAATTGCTACCAGAAAAATGGTTAGGTTAGGTTATGACCGAATATGAAGTTCACTGCCTTCCACCTTTTTCCTACCTGGTGCACTTAAGAACCATGCATGAAAAAATTAAATTGCAAGCAGGAAATTATGATTAACACAATGTTAGGTTAGGTTAGGTCAGGACCGGACATGAAATTCACTGGCTTCCACCTTTTCCTAGCTAGTGAACTTAATTAAGAACCATGCATGAAAAAATTAAATTGCAAGCAGGAAATTATGATTAACATTTCGGGTAATTTTTTAACACATTTACAGCATAATGAAAACAGGTTAGGCACGAAAATCTTTATGGTAATCATAGGTTAGGTTAGGATAGGTTAGATTAGGTTAGGTTAGGTTATGACTGAATATGAAATTCATTGGCTTCCACCGTTTTCCTAGCTAGTGCACTTAAGAACCATGCATGAAAAAATTANGGGTAATTTTTTAACACATTTACAGCATGATGAAAACAGGTTAGGCATGAAAATCTTTATGGTAAGCATAGGTTAGGTTAGGTTAGGTTATGACCGAATATGAAATTCACTGGCTTCCACCTTTTTCCTAGCTAGTGCACTTAAAAACCATGCATAAAGCAGGAAATTAACATTTAGGGTAATTTTTTAACACATTTACAGCATGATGAAAACAGGTTAGACACGAAAATCATTATGGAAATCATCTTGCACACAGTTTATGCATGAGATTAATTATATGCAAAGAACAAAACAAGGAATTTTGAAGAAGTTAGAGTACTTACGAAAAAGAAGCCGCCGTCTATAACTCGCTCTATCATCTCAGACTTTGACACGAAGAAATTGCACCACACATCCTTAGCAATTTACAATCACCAGCACTTTTCACCAACACTTTCCACAACGTTTTTTATGCATAACTGGGATCACATCACTACACTGCACTGTACATAACAGTAAATTCCCGTGTGGTCTAGTGACGAGTCCTGGAGCCTGAACTTCTCAGCAGCAGATTTCAGCTCCACTCCACGTACCAACACACCCGCGGCACGTTGTTGTCGTTACCAAATCAGCGTGGATCGGTCGATGTCTGCATACTTACGACTAAACATCACCTTCCTCTCCACGTTTCGTTTGGTCTTCGAAGCGAAATCAGCCATGTACTGCTGCAGTTTGTCTTGGGACTTCTTGATATCAAACAAGGTGGAGCGAGGGAGACTGAATTCCCGACGAATCCGTGATGTCGGCCACCCGGCGTCCATCTTTTCCAATACCCTTCCCTTTTCTTCTCCAGAGTCAGAACCACTTTCTTCCACTTCTCAGGTGGCGAGGCCATCATCACACACATGATGAAGAAGGTGAAGAGCAGTATCGAGCACTGTAGGAAGTAGGGTATCACCACAAAAGCAATCACTTCGGCCGCCATTGTCGGAGGTGTTCACGAGGCAGCAACTGAGTGGGTAATGGCGACCGACAGACAGGCGCCACGCACGTAAACACAGCCGATCGGCGCGCGCAGGGAAATTCAAACTGACGTGGTCCCAAAAAATCAAAATTTTTTCGATTTTTTTCAATTTTTTTGGCATTTTGGGGGTTGGGCAGCCCACAATATCCGAATAGTGAGGGTGTCCGAGTATTGGATGTCCGAATAATGGAGGGATTACTGTATAGCTCCCTTTTCTTTCCTATATATATTTTTCCTGAAGCTGTCAAACAATGAATACAGCATCAGCTGTTCCTTTTTCCTAGAATAAACCCAAACTGTATCTCATCAATATTCACTCTTTCTCTAAACACACCTTCTAGAACTCTCTCCATTACCTTCATTATCTGCTCTAAATGATTTATTCCTCTATATTCCCTCTTTCCTGGGCATCACCCTTCCCCTTGTACACATTTACAATTACACTCTTTAGCCAATCATCTGGGACAACACACTCACTTATAATCATATTTATCGGGTCAGTGACTGACCCCACTCCTATTTCTGCTGAGGCTTTCAACATTTCAGCAGTCAACCCAGATACACCTGCTGTCTTCCCCACCTGCATCCTGCCTATTGCACCACTTATAGCAGCAGCTTCAATCAAAGGCCAAGGGCCAAATGCTGGATTTGCAGGTCCCAAACCTTCCCTTGTCCCAGACAAACTCCTCATTTAACAACTGGCTCTAATGCTCTCTCCAAGCATCTTTAATATCCCTATTGCTCACCACTACCCTTCCTTCATTATTCATCACACACTGCACACCTATGATATCCCTATTTTCCTTCTTCATCTGATTTGCCACCATAAACATCGAATTCTTCCATACCACACGATTTAGGTTATCAAGTAAAAGTCTCTGTGACTAAGACTTCGCCCAGTAAACCTCTTTTCTAGCCCTACGCTTGGCCACCAAGTATTCCTCTTTGTTACCACCCTTCTTCCATTCTCAGAAAAGCCTTCTTTCCTCCTTAACTGTGGCTTCTACACCCTCATCCCATCACCAAGTTACTCTATGTCTTGGTGGGGCTCTTGTCCGTCCATATACTGAATCAGCAACTATCAAGATGTTGCCCTTGAGGTCTCTGTACTGTTCATTAACACTTCTGTCCATGTCTACCGGTTCAGCCACCACTCTCCTCCTCTCCCTACAGAAGGCATCCCTTACTGCTTGGTTTTTCAGATTCCATATTATCTTCCTAGGTGCACAGGTCCTCATTTTCATCACCCACTCCTTAAGCAGCATGTCACATATCAATAACCTGTGTTGCTGTACACACTCCTCATGCAGTTCCAGTGGACTAACACTGACAGCCCAGCATTCTATGCAGGATGAAGTGAGAGGTTTTTACATCTTATCAACTCCCCACCTCTCAATGACTCCTGTCAGTTTCTTTCATTTCACTGCAGTGACTTGTTCTTTAACACTGCAATTATAATGATCATGACTCTTCTGAACTCTCCATTAGCATTCCTCCTCCTTCATGGAATGCATAGTGCACCTGTTTAGCTAAATATCCTCATCCCTTTTCTGTCCCATAATCTGATACATTGGTCAATTAGCAGTCTAAGTCCTTCATGTTAATACCTTCATCAGCTTTGACGCAGCATTCCTCTTTTTCCCTGACCTACAGTCTTTTTAAACACTGTGTGCTGAGGCATCTCAAAAAGAACATACAGTATCATGATTCTGGCTTTCTACCATTCAATTATCTTTGGATTAGGTGACTTCTGCATGCTTTTTGTCCTTGATTCTTCCTTGAAAAGAAAAAAAAAAGTAAGTGAATTCTTTACAACAGAGAATGCTATTATTTTGATGATGATGATGATGGCGATTAAGATTTTGCTTTTCTCTGCAATAACTCCATGTGTCTGTAGTCTAACTACATGCTAGTGTAATCTTACTAACTTAACTAGTCACCTCCAATACATTTCATTCCAGCATTCGTCAGCTGCCAAGGGCAAGAGAACTACCAAGAGTAGGTATTGTTATCTTACCATCCAGGAGGTAAACCTCATCCCCTCTAATACAGTACCCTATACTCTATTACCAAATGAAAATGATCTTGACAACTAGAAGTCTTTGTTACCACCTCATGAGTCAGCTCCATCTGTTTCTAAGCAACTAATGTTTAACCACAGGGAAGAGAAGAAACTCAATGAAAATGCTCGAACTACAGCCTGTAGGAAGGGGTGCCTGTATCACTAGGTGTAACCTTCATAGCTCTGACAGTCAAGCTATAATGAAGTTGTTGTTGCTATTGCTGCTGCTTAAATCCCAGTCTGTTTGGCCAAGCAGACCTGCCTAACACAGGTATGCAACTAGTACTGTTGGGCCACCCTAAAGGTACAGTACACTACTGTACATACAGTAAATAATGCTGGGACCAGCATCCCTTGTGATCAACAGCACCTCATCATGGTCAGACCAGGGTTCTTCCCCATGGCAAAGTGCTGGGCAATAAAAAGAGGTTTGGTTCCTGGGTGAAAGATGCAAATGCTATACTCCATCCAGGATAGGCAGTGCCATCATATGTGCACTCCTTGTCAGCATTACACTTCTAAGTTGTCACTGCTAACCTTGAGCTTCCTTCACCTCTTGAGGGAGGGGGCACATGGTTAAACTTCCCCAGCCCTCAGTCTCACAATAAAATACTGAACTTTACTGTCATTAAGCTCCATGTTCCTAGTTTACAGCAGTAACTTTTGAAAAAAATTACATAGCAAAATCCACCCCATCTCTTGCTTTTGCAGTAATTTTTTGGCACTGGAGCCAATTAGAACAGCAACAAAAACAAGTTTTTGTATAGCTAGCAACTCACTTCTCCATCAGAAGATTGTGAGTGTATCTTTGTACCCCTTTCTGGGATGTGAACACTTTAGAATTTGACAGCAGGTTTGATGCCAAGCAAGGGGATAACCTGAAACAGACTATCTTCATCTCAGCATCCTTTCTGTAGATTCTTCTTTATATACTTACACAACTGTAAGGCAGTTTCATGTGGGTTTTACAAGCACGGATGAACTCAAGACAGAATGGTCTCAATATTGCCACTGCGCTTGTGTGTAGCATGTAAGAGTTATTGAAGTTGTTCATCTTTTCAAGTGTTTAAAATACCTTCAGATGGAGAAAAAATGGATTTCAACCAACACAAAATGTATTAAACAATTAAAGTAAGAAATACTAAAAAAAAAAATGCTGTTAGTAAGCCAGCTGGCATACAACAAAGTTCTGGCAAGCAAATGTGCTTAGCTTCTCTCCTCACACTGCTTGCCCCTTTCCCTTCTGAACCTGTGCATCATTTGCGTCACGAATTTCCTAGATCGTGAAATTACGTATCATAATTCATGACATTGATCAGCAACGTGGGAACGATTGAACAATTCTGAAATCCATAGAATTTCGCTCATTCTCTTAACTGTCAACTTCTGCAGTTATATTTAAATCGAGTTTTCATAACTTTCGTCACTGTCTCGTGAGTGATTGTCTCTCTTGTGTTAGGAAGAATTCCGCCACCGTATTCCCTGCGTGACGTAAAAGGCGACTAAAAGGGGCAGGGTGAGGGGACTAGGGACCCCCTCCTCTGTTTTTAGGGTGAGGAGACTGTAGCACCAGTCGAGCAGGGCAGTACTCCCAGGGAGGATGGAAAGCTGATGACAGGGAGAGCTGGAGCTCCCATTTCATCAGCCCTCAGGACTTGTTCCTAACCATCCTCCTTTGCTGAACTTTTTCAGTGTCTCAGTTACACAGAGAGTAGACCAGCATGCTCTCCTATACAAGTTTCTCTAACTGTCAACACCAAACTACATACACGCTACACACTACACTTCCTTTTCAAAATTCTCAAAATGGCGTACGAAAATCATGCCTCGGAGTCCCCAGGGGGAGGGACCATAAATGCCCCCACCATCCGCCCCTCTCCCGGTGACGACTCAAAGAGCTGCCTGGAACCACCGTCTGACTCACTCCTTCTTCATTTCTGTAACATTCGCGGCCTTTCCTCTAACTTTCACGCTGTTGAGCACCACCTCTTCTCCTCTAAACCTCACCTTCTCTTTCTCACTGAGACTCAGCTGTCTGAGGCAACTGACAGCAAACCCTTTTCTGTATCCTCCTACTTTCTCTATTCTCGTTTCAAAGCCAAAGGTGGCTGTTGCGTATACGTACGCAACGATCTATCTTGCTCTCGTGTTCCTGAACTTGATTCTTCTGAATTCTCTGCTCTCTGGCTTCGGCTTTCCTGTCATTCTCTGACTAAATATATCTGTGCTGTTTACTTATCTCCTAATTCTACTGACTATCAAAAATTCTTTGACTATCTTACTTCTACGATGGAACACATTCTATCCATTTCTCCTTTCTCTGAAATCTCCATTCTAGATTTCAATGTTCACCACCACCTTTGGCTCTCCTCTCCTTTAACTGATTCACCTGGTGAACAAGCCTACATCTTTTCTATCCTTAATGACCTAGAGCAGCTTGTACAGCACCCTACCCGTATCCCTGACCGCCTTGGAGAGAGTTCCAACATACTTGACCTTTTCCTAACAACTAATCCTTCTGCTTACACTGTTCATCTTTTCTCTCCGTTGGGCTCCTCCGATCACAATCTTATTACCTTAACATGTCCAATCGCTCCAGTACGGCCTGTGGACCCTCCAAAGAAACGCCACCTGTGGCACTTTGGAGCTGCAGATTGGGAGGCCCTCAGGCAGTACTTCTTTGATTTTCCATGGAATGATTATTGCTTCCATGGCCGGGAGCCATCTGAGTGTGCCTTGCGCGTTACGGAGGTTATTCTCTCAGGCATGGAAGCATACATTCCTTTCTCATATCCTCTGACTAATGCAAGAAAGCCTTGGTTTAATCACGCTTGTTCTAATGCTGTCCGCAACAAGGAGAGGGCCTATAAGAGGTACCGGAGCCAACCCACCCCTGAATCACACCTTTTATATATTTCTGCCCGGAATCGTGCTAAGTCTGTTCTTCGCTCTGCTAAAAACAATTT
>JAGKTI010001512.1:0-34204 GCA_018397915.1 Birgus latro | reverse complement strand
TTCGAGTTGGAGAGTTGGGAACATTTAGCACGGATGAAATTGTTTTTAGCAGAGCGAAGAACAGACTTAGCACGATTCCGGGCAGAAATATATAAAAGGTGTGATTCAGGGGTGGGTTGGCTCCGGTACCTCTTATAGGCCCTCTCCTTGTTGCGGACAGCATTAGAACAAGCGTGATTAAACCAAGGCTTTCTTGCATTAGTCAGAGGATATGAGAAAGGAATGTATGCTTCCATGCCTGAGAGAATAACCTCCGTAACGCGCAAGGCACACTCAGATGGCTCCCGGCCATGGAAGCAATAATCATTCCATGGAAAATCAAAGAAGTACTGCCTGAGGGCCTCCCAATCTGCAGCTCCAAAGTGCCACAGGCGGCGTTTCTTTGGAGGGTCCACAGGCCGTACTGGAGCGATTGGACATGTTAAGGTAATAAGATTGTGATCGGAGGAGCCCAACGGAGAGAAAAGATGAACAGTGTAAGCAGAAGGATTAGTTGTTAGGAAAAGGTCAAGTATGTTGGAACTCTCTCCAAGGCGGTCAGGGATACGGGTAGGGTGCTGTACAAGCTGCTCTAGGTCATTAAGGATAGAAAAGATGTAGGCTTGTTCACCAGGTGAATCAGTTAAAGGAGAGGAGAGCCAAAGGTGGTGGTGAACATTGAAATCTCCTAGAATGGAGATTTCAGAGAAAGGAGAAATGGATAGAATGTGTTCCATCGTAGAAGTAAGATAGTCAAAGAATTTTTGATAGTCAGTAGAATTAGGAGATAAGTAAACAGCACAGATATATTTAGTCAGAGAATGACAGGAAAGCCGAAGCCAGAGAGCAGAGAATTCAGAAGAATCAAGTTCAGGAACACGAGAGCAAGATAGATCGTTGCGTACGTATACGCAACAGCCACCTTTGGCTTTGAAACGAGAATAGAGAAAGTAGGAGGATACAGAAAAGGGTTTGCTGTCAGTTGCCTCAGACAGCTGAGTCTCAGTGAGAAAGAGAAGGTGAGGTTTAGAGGAGAAGAGGTGGTGCTCAACAGCGTGAAAGTTAGAGGAAAGGCCGCGAATGTTACAGAAATGAAGTAGGAGTGAGTCAGACGGTGGTTCCAGGCAGCTCTTTGAGTCGTCACCGGGAGAGGGGTGGATGGTGGGGGCATTTATGGTCCCCTCCCCCTGGGGACTCCGAGGCATGATTTTTGTTCGCCATTTTGAAAATTTTGAAAAGGAAGTGTAGTGTGTAGCGTGTATGTAGTTTGATGATGACAGTTAGAGAAACTTGTATGGGAGAGCATGCTGGTCTACTCTCTGTGTAACTGAGACACTGAAAAAGTTCAGCAAAGGAGGATGGTCAGGAACAAGTCCTGAGGGCTGATGAAACGGGAGCTCCAGCTCTCCCTGTCATCAGCTTTCCATCCTCCCCGGGAGTACTGCCCTGCTCGACTGGTGCTACAGTCTCCTCACCCTAAAAACAGAGGAGGGGGTCCCTAGTCCCCTCCCCTGCCCCTTTTAGTCGCCTTTTACGACACGCAGGGAATACGGTGGCGGAATTCTTCCTAACACAACCTGGCCGCAAAGTAGTAGTACCACCCCACAGTGCAGCCAGACTGTGTCCCACCCCGCCACAGGGGGGTACTCTTCTACCAGACAAATAGGTGGCAAGCAGTGTTTGGTATTGTTCTCCCTGTCTGTGCTGTACTTCTGGGTGATTAGTTTGCATCAAGAGATAGCATTAAAGGCTTTACTAATATCTACTGTTGTGAAAAGTGTGTATTGTTGTGAGTAACAGGTGGGAGGAGAATATAAGAGAGTATGGATCAGTTGGCTCAAGGATTGTGTGGGTAAGAGTGAAAGTTGGACTACAAATGTGGGCGATTGTGTGCGTGTATGCGCCAACGCAAGATCGTGCAAGGAGAGCGAGAGAAGAGTTTTGGACAACCGTGGAAGCGTGCTTGGAAAAGTTTGAAAGGAATGAGAGAGTGTTTTTGATTGGAGATATGAATGGAAAAGTAGGGAATGTGAAGGTGGATGGAGTGGTTAGTGAGTGGGGTGTGCCTGCAGAGATGGATAAGAATGGTAGTGCTTCAGTGGACATTTGTGCCGAGAGGGGGTTGGTGATAGCTAATACAAAATGATCCATAGGAATACGTGGCGAGTGATGAAAAGGGTGGATGATGAACTGAATGAATGAAAGGCAGTTATTGATTATGTGTGTGTGGATGAAAGGATGAGAAGGTGTGTAATGGATGCAAGAGTATATAGAGGTTGGGGGAGCGGATTCTTGAACCACCACCTGGTGGTGGTCAAAATCAGAGTCCAAACAAAATGGACGAACAGAAGAAAGGAAGGAGAGGAAGAAATAGTTATTACAAGGAGGGTAGAATAGTTACAAGAGGATGGAAAAAAGGCAGAATATTAAAGGGAAGTGGAGGAGCAATTGGGTAAATATAGATTGGAGCAGATGGGGGACATGGAAGGTGTGTGCAAGATATTCACAGAAGAAATCTGTGCAGCATGTTAGGTGGTATGTGGGGTGAAGAGAAGATGAAAGGGAGTGCAGGGAACAGCATGGTGGACTGAAGAGATGAGAGAGGCTGTGGCACAAAAGAAAGAGGCATATAATGAGTGGATGAGGGAAAGGGGCGTCGAAGAAGTTGAGAGGTGGAAGAATGAGTTGTATGAAGAGAGGAGGAGAAAGGTGAAAAGATTAGTAAGAGGGAGTATGAAGAGAGTGGATGAGGAATTTGGAAGGAATTTGAGTGCAAAGTGGAGAGAATGTAAGAAAATGTTCTGGAAAGTGGTAAAGTGAGTTAGACAGGTGCCAAAGAAGTCAGTTGGGGAGGAAAAGATAAAAATGGTAGATTACTAGTGGAGAAGGGCGAAAAAGTGAACAGATGGAGAGAACAGCCGTGGCTCAGTGGGTTAGAGCGCTCCGCTATGGCCGTTGGGTCGGAGGATCGAATCCACCCAAGGGTCATTGGTAGACATCAGGAAGGGCATCCGGTCATAAAATGCTACACGCTCCAATCCAAAAAGGCCGACGCATGCAAGCATGTTGCAGCCTTCAAAAAAAAAACAAAAAAAACAAAATGAAGAATGAAAGTAATGCAAGTATAAGTGGCTGGGGAATGGCTGGGAGGAGGAGGAGTGTGGGAAGAGAAGAAGAAATCAGTAGGATGGAAGTTGTGGAAGCATTGAAGAAAGTTATAATGGGGAAAGCCCCAGGAATTGATGGAGTGTGTGGTGAAATGCTGAAGTATGGGGGAGAGATAGTAGTGGAATGGATATGGAAGGTGTGCAGATTGGCCTGGAAGGAAGGTAGAATCCCAGAGGATTGGAAGTCAGGTATAATTATTCCCCTTTACAAAGAAAATGGGGAAAAAGAGGTGTGTGGTAATCATAGGGGCATTTGCCTTCTTAGTGTAATAGGAAAAGTATATGGTAGGATACTTATTGACAGTGTTAGGGAAATAACAGAGGAATTAGTTGGAGAAGAACAAGGAGGTTTTAGGAAAGGAAGAGGTTGTGTAGATCAGATATTCATTTTTAGATCTTTAGTGAAAAAGTTTCTAGAGAAGGGAAAGAAGTTGTATGCAGCCTTCATGGATTTGGAGAAAGCATATGACAGGGTGGATACACAAGGATTGTGGAAAGTATTAAGAATATATGGAGTAGATGGGAAGTTGTTGAAGGCCATGAAGAGTATGTATGAAGGTGCAAAGGCTGCAGTGTGTGGGGATGGTGAACTGAGTGAATTTTTCCATTTGAAGGTTGGTTTGAAACAAGGATGTGTCATGTCTCGAAGGTTGTTCAATCTGCATATGGATGGGGTTATAAAAGAGATACAAGGTCGGGCAGTGGATGCTGGGGCAGCCCTAGTGAGAGAGGGAAGTGTTTGGAAACTCCCTGTACTGTTGTTTGCAGATGATACTATGTTGTTAAGTGAGGACATAGGGGAGTTGCAAGGTTTGGTAGATGAATTTGGGAGTGTGTGTAAGAAATGGAATCTAAAGGTGAATGTAGGGAAAAGTAAAGCAATGGTCTTCAGGAGAGGTGAAGTCAGTGAAAGCAGAGTGAGATTGGATGGGGAGGATATGGAGAATGTGAGTACGTTTAAGTACTTGGGTAGTGTGATGAGTAAAGATGGAAGTTTAGAGGGTGAAGTGCTTGAAAGGGTGCAGCAGGGAAGAAAGGTTGCTGGTTCCTTGAAAGAAGTGATAAGAAACAAGGAAGTGAGCATGGAAGTGAAAAAGCTGCTTCATGACAGTATTGTAATACCAACTCTAACGTATGGAAGTGAAGCTTGGACCCTGTTGGAGGGACAGAAGTCAAGAGTGAAAGCAGCGGAAATGAGTTATTTGAGAGGAGCATGTGGAGTCTCATAGAGAGACAGACTAACAAATGAGGAAGTGAAGGAGCTTTGTGGTGTGGATGTGGATGTGACAGGAAGCATTAGGAGAAATACATTAAGGTGGTTTGGCCATGTGGAGAGGATGGAGGGTGAGAGACTGACGAGGAGAGTGTATGTGAGTGAGGTGGAGGGAGGGGAAGGCCAAGTATGAGATGGAGGGATGAAGTGGAGAGGTATATGAAAGAAGGGGGTGTGGGCTGGGAGCAGGGCAGTGAAATGGCAGGGGACAGAGCGACATGGAGGCGATTTGTTTGTGGCCACCCCTTACAGGATTGAGGCGTCTGGCAATTGATAGTGAGATGTGTGCTTGTGTGGGTGTCACAGAGTTGATGCCATATGATGCTTTCTGTGTAAGATTAGTCAGTAAGGTGTTTGTAAAATGCAGTGGTCTATATCAGTGTTATGAAGGAGCAAGAGGAACAGGGAGAGTGACCGTGCTGGAATGAGGCATTATTTTGGATGGTGTGCTAAGTAGTGTTACGCGTCTATATGAAGAAGGGTGCTGGGTCATTGTCTTTTTTTTTTTTTTTTTTTTATGTGTCCGACTCTGGGCATAGGCTTTACAGCCTGCTATCAAGGCCCAGCCGTCCTCCTACATACCATACACCTCTACATGTCACCACTTCGGCGCTAACACCCACCGTCCATATTGAATACATGCTAGGGCTGTCTCATACAGGACTGGTGTATTGGTATTAGCGAGGTTATTTTTACGACATGTCGGCGGGTCTTCTGGTATATCAGTAAAGCCTGATTTAATGAAATTCAAATCCTTAAACTGTTCCCTGCCCCAGCGAGGATTCGAACCTGGGTCCCTCGGGACTGCAAGCCAACTCTACCGATGAATGTTCTATGTTTCTAAATACTAGGAATGTTACAGTGTGCATATGAGTAGTTGCTGATGTTTGTGATGGCCTGGATGTCTTGTGGTCCTAAATGTTTCAGGTGAAGGTTGCTCATGCCATCTGGCTCATTGCTTGAAAAAGTTCTCTCTTTTCCTGATTACATTACAAGTACAGTAAGACCTCACTATAACGGACTAATTGGGGCCCAAGCCATTCCGAAAAATGCGAAATTCCGATAAAAGCGACATCCGGACTTACCCTTGTTAATCCGGACTTTTTCCGATATATCAGACATTAGTCCAGATTGCATCAGTGGTTTTCACCACCATTGCGGTATTGTACTGTGTTATACCTTCACTACATTAATCAAATGGTATAATAATACTGTACTGTGCACTGAAAAACATGTCTTTTACCTGTCTTACTGTGGTGAACATAGCTGAAGTGATCAGGCAGACCGGACTGCTTCTGGCTTTATCGGACTTTTTCCGACATATAGGAGTTTAGTCCGGTAGCTCCTCGAATCCAATAAAAGCGAATTCCGGTGTACTGAAGTCCGTTATATGAAGGTCATACTGTATGTGTCTGTTCTGGAGTAGGGGTGGGGGGGTTGCATTGTGATCAAGCAGAAAGGGCTGCCTATGTTGAGAGGGCTGTTTTTTTAACTCTGTGCATGTCGGTTTGAAGTGACTTTTGTTTATGCAGTGGTTTACAAATATGCCTGCTTGTTCTTTGTATGGAGGAATGTGTTGGTTGTTGGAGGTGATGGTGGCCAGGGTCTTAGAAATGCATGGTTGTGATTTACTGATACTGTTAAGTATTTTGTAGAGCTGAGAAGGGTCTGTGGAGTGACAAAGTGTTGTTACAAAGGTCTTCCACTTTCCAGTTTCTTTGTACTAATTTTATTACTGATATCAGTTTAGTTCTTGAAGCTTCGTGATGGTGTTTTGGGTTTGTGGGAGAGGTGAGTTGTGTTTAAGTCAGTTGCATTATTATATAAGGCAGGCGATCTCGAGTGTAAGTTTGGGTTGTAATGTCTTCTGTTGCCTCGCAAAATGCGGTGTTTGTCTGTGTTGAGTATGATACTGATGAACTTTGTAATGTGACTCCTAGTGTTGGTGAAGGGTGTATAGTTTAGTGTGCTTCAGTGCTGTTCAGTTTCTTCAGTGAAATCTATCCAGCTGCTTTCTTGTAGCTTGTTTATGTGAGGCATGATCGTTCTGATTTGGACTGTGATTCTATACAGTAGTCATAATGATGGGGAGATAATCTGTAGCAAGTTTGGGTTCTGTTTACCAAGTGGTTTCAAGTGCAAGTGACGACAAACAGAATGTGACGTCCGGGGAGGAGGGGGCGCAGTTTGCCTGGAATGGGATGAGGGTGTATTTTTGAGGTGTCACTGAGAATGTAAGTGTTGTTGAGTCGTGATGCAATGCTGAAGCCTCAGTGGTTGTTTTGACTATCTGTTTGTACCAGACAATATTTTTTGCATTAAAGTCCCTGGCCATATATCATAAGTGCAACAGTCTTGTATTTCATTATTTTTCTATACATGGAGTATACAGAGTACTGTACCTTTACTTTCTTCTGAGACTAGGATCAAAAGAAACGGAAATCCTATTTGCAGGTGCTCTTCAACTTCCTGTGTCACAGGAGCTACAATATGACTTGCAAAATAAATGCTGAATAGGAGGGGGTCACCACATCCTTTCCCAGATAAGAGAAGAGGGAGACGATTTCCAGCTCCAATCATATTTTTTTCAACTGCCTTGTACTTGATGGGTGGTGGTGACTATCATTCGTTCAACTGATGTAATGCTGCCCACTTCTTCCCCATTCTCTTTCACTCTAAGCGTCTGCCCTTCTCTCTTCCTACTTTTCCCTTTCCTTCCTGTCTCATTTATAACTCTTCTTTATACTTCAGGTGGCTTTACATTGAGTGATACACTGAGTGACAAGCTTAATGGTTTCCTGTAACCTAGGATACCATTTACAACACTGGGTGGTAACCATATAACCAGATTATGGGGTAAAGAGAAGCCTGCTAAGGTGCCCCTGTTAACTAGGTGGAGACGCAAAGGCGGTGTCCCCCCACGAACTAAACCTCCACACTTTTCCCAGAGCATTGCTGTGGGAAGACACTGTCAGCCTCAAGTAAACATCAGGTAACTGCATGAGACAGCCTGCAGGGGAGGTTGCTTGCCTGTGGTTAATAGGTCTGCCTGGCCAGACAGACTGGAGTTAATCACCACCACCACCAACAACAACATGAAGGGATTATGTTGGTGGTATTCTTTCTCCCTTACCTCTAGGGCTATATGCTTTTCATCCGTGACATATCCTTTCTAAATATCCTCTCTCCATTTATGTAACTCTTAATTTCTGAAACAGTGTCAGTTTACCAAAACTAAGTTTTATATGAAGTAAGTTACCTGTATTTTCTCCTTTCTACTGCATAATACTAAGATCAATATAATTTCCAGCATTTTGTCATCCAAACCCACCTGCTGCTCTAAGGAATGTATCCTCAGGACACAGCGTTCCTTCTCCTGCCGGAGGGCCTCCAGTTGAGCGGTGAGACGACGCATCTTTTCCTGCTCCACCTGTCTCTCGCGCCTGTGTTCACTGCTCATTTCTAGTGTCTGGGGTAGAGATAGACAATGCATGAGACATACAATGTATGAAAATGATGTGGAAATACAGTAATCCCTCCAATATCCTTGTAACAGAGCCAAAGGCATGTCTGGAAATTGGTTCTGTCTGGATATTAGTCCTGAAGCTCCTGCACCGGTACTTAAGGATTCTAACCAAACCTAACTCAGAAAACCAACTACATACCTCCCTACCAGACATGCATAGCACCTATTTAAGACCCTGTTCACATAAATAATGGACACAAAGCATGAAAGAAATGAAATGTAACCAGAAAATGATGATGTAGAGGTACGTATGGCAAATATGTTCACCAGTTGACAGCATTGTGAAAGTAGGTAACAGACATGAAAATCACTATGAAAATCACCTTTTTCACAGCCTATGCACTCAAATATGGGACACAAAGCATGAAATAAATAAAATGTAACCAGAGAATGAGGATTTAAAGGTGAGTATGGAAAATATTTGGCAGTTGACAGTGTACTTACATGTCGGTGGTGGTTGTTACAAAGATTACCCCACCTCTAAGACTCTAACAGAGGTGAAAATGCTCATGAAGCATGTACAGTAATCCAGTTGTAACGCACTTACTCCTTAGCACTGTGAATTATAATTGTTTAAACAAAAACGAGAACTAGCGCCAGCCATCCTGACAATCGTTTACTCACAATGGTAGTTGAGAGGGAACTGGGGAGGAGAAGGGGAGCCTGGGGAGCGGGAGAATCGCGCGTAAACACAGCTGTTCGACACCGCGTGCCCAATTCAAACTTATGGGTTTAAAAAATCTTTTTTTTTTTTTTTTGGGGGGGGGGGGATCCAGCTCACGATGTCCGGACACTGGAGGGTCCGAATACGGGGCGTTACCTGCCTACAGGTAACTGAAATGAACAATTCATAATGCAGTTTACGATGGAAGATATGAGGGGAAGGAGACTGGAGTATTTTGGTGTTGCAATGAGGAGGAGTAGATGGAGATGGTTTGGGCATGTGAAGAGGATGAGGATGGGGAATGACAAGTGAGTGCAGAATGTGAAAAGTGTGAACATTCAGGGTGGGATTGCAAGAGGCAGACTAATGAAGACCTGGGATGAGGTCACACAGTGTGACCTCAGGGACAGGGGACTGAATAGGGACGCTGCCAGAGATCAAGCAGCATGGGCATCCATCATTAGGTGACTAAGGCTGATGCATGCAAGCATGCTGGAGCCTTTATGAATGAAACGTAACAAAATGAATTGAGTACCAGTGATGATGTACAGTCATGCGCTGCGTAACATCCTACCACACAATGTCCGTTCATTCTGAAGTCTGGGACCCATTAAAAAAAAAAAATCAAAGAACGGGAAATAGCAAGTGTATGCATAGCCAAAGCAGTGTTCCTGTGTGATGGCCAAACAGCATCCCAAAACAAAGTGATTATGCTGCTGGCCGTATGACACGCATGGATAACCTATACATGTACACTGTAATACCATTCATATGTCTTAATATTTTTTTCCCCCCTTTTTTCATAAAAGCAGGAAAAATACACCAAAAAGCAGTAAAAGGTTTAATAACAAGCAGTAAAAATTTTACCGTATAACAGTGTCATCAACAACGGCCGCACGCAGCCGTGTCTAGTCACGTTTATTACTGCTTTTGAGTGTTCTACTGTATCCTTGCATCTGGTTTACATAACATTACATATTGTTTTACTGTCTTAATTTGAGCTTTTTATACTGTACCTGTACTGTACTTTAAAAGCAATATACAGTGAAAGCTTGATTATCCAGGCTCGGATTATCCAGCCTTCGGTATATCCGGGCCGTGACTGAATGGTTCAGTGGTACAGTAATACATAGAATTACTCGTACGATAGCTCCAGTTGCTAGCGAGCGAGGCACGGGTAAACGAGCGTGAGTCTGCCCCCCCACCCACACCTCCTGCTCACAACTCGATCACATGGATGGCAAGGTGGAGTTTTGTTAGGCGATTGATAACCTAACCTAGCCTAACACTGCTTAACTACCTAGTAATTTAACCTATCCTAACCTGGGCTCCAGTTGGAGAATTGGGAAACGAAATCCACTTCTAATTGAAATCCACTTCTTATTACGCTGAATAAGTTTCTTCCACTGTGCCAGAAACAGTCGTAGGTACGGCCTAAAGAATGTGATGATGATAAAGGAGGAAATCTTTCAGCAAGAGCAGGTAATTATTACCAAATTCAAAGTAGAATAATACAGAAAACAAAATAGAGGAATATGAATTGAACTGGTAAAGTCTTTAGGCTGTATGCTTAGACGAAAATTTATGGGTTTCACAATTTTAGGGGACGAAATGGAACAGAAATGTTTGCTAATCAGAAAAAAAATTACTCTACCATCTCACGTGTTCTCTTAAGTTAGCATTCAGTTTCACAATCTTTGTTAGATAATCCGCTTCCCATTTCAGACTGGCAGAGCATACAGTTATTTCTGTCTCTTTCAGTTAAGTGTACATTATGTTCATTCTTTTGTTCGTTCTTAAGTGTGTGTGTGAGAGAGAGAGTATTGATGCAAACAATAATGTATTCCATTAACCCCTTCATAGTTGTCGGCCTCGAACGATGCTTTACTGTACCAGTGTCAGTGACGGTGAGTTAAAAGCTATAAAAAAAACTGCGAGCAATTATGGGAAGGGATCGAAGGTCACCGATATGTTTACACGCCCCTACTCTACTGTCGCAAGCAGCCAGGCGGTCAATTCCTCTCAGATGTCTTCGCTGATATGTTTAAATGCTAACGTAACATGCCCCTTAATTTTCAGTAAGTTTCTTCCATTATGCTGAAAACAAGAGTAGGTAAGGCTTAAGGAACATTATGATAATAAGAGAGGAAATCTTGCTGCAAGAGAAAGGTAATTTACCACCCTCAAAATAGGCAGAAAAATACAGAAAACAAACTAGAGGAATATAAATTGACTTGGCAAGGTCATTAGGCTGTATGCTTACACGAAAATTTATAGGTTTCACAATTTTAGGGGACGAAATGGAGCAAAAATGTTTACTAGTCAGAAGAAAAAAAAAACTTTTGTCTCACGTCTTCTCATAAGTTAGCATCCCACATTTTTTGTTCAATGTCGTGGTTCCCAACACATTTCGGACCGACAGAGCATACAGTTATTTCTGCTCTTTGCAGCTAAATGTACATTTACTGCTCATTCTTTGTTTGTTGTTATGTGTATGTTTGAGACAGTCTTGATACAAATAATTATGTATTTCATTAACCCCTTCATAGCTGCCATCCTTGAACAATGCATTACTGCACCGGTGTCAATGACGTTGAGTTAGGGAGCTATAAAATCTGCGAACAATTATGGGAAGGGAACGAAAGTCACTGGTATGGTTATACAAACCTGCTGTACCATCCCAAACAGCCAGGCGGTCAGTTCATCCCAGATGTTTTCGTCAGTATGTTTTAATGCTAATGTAACATGCGCCCTAATTTTATTCTTTCACGATTCATAGCAAATCAGAAGATGGGTTTAGGGACAAAAAAAAAAAATTAAAAGTGCACCAGACGAGTCTTACCACATCTGTAAGAAAATGAAACTGATTTTGGAACATAGAAAAAAAGGTTCCAAGGCCTGCCACGGGAGCACGCAAATTTCTGAACTCACGGCCACTGAGGGGGCTAAACATACACTTTACTGTAAGCAGTAAAAGCACCTTACCAAATCAGTTCATCCTGATTTTCTGTTATGTTTTTCTGATTGTTTCTGGGTTGGCAAATAAACATTTCTTGTTAAATCTGTTTCCCCGTTGTTTTTAGCTATTCTGCTGGTGTGCAACTCTTGTTGTTAGTTAACGTAATGGCGGAAGGTACTGTTCTGATCAAATTGTTTAACCAAACCTGGCCTAACTTAGCTTAACTGCACCTGATAATTTAACCTAACTTAATCTCCAGCTTGGAAGTTGGGAAACAAAATCCACACTTGAATATGTTGAGTTTCTTCCATTGTGCTGGAAACAATTGTAGGTACAGTCGCGTTCATGAGTCCCGATACACAGGTGTTTTTGTTGTCTATTGCAGTGCTCACTGCTTTTGTTATATGGAACTTTTGTGCTTACTGCTTGATACACTGAACATAATTTGGTTGGTTAGCAAGTGAAATAGTTCAACATCCTACCGACGGTGGACACAACATCAGACAAGACAACTACATGCGTATCAGGACTCACGAACGTGACTGTACAGCTTCAGGAACATGACGATAACAACAGAGAGGAAATTTTTCAGCAAGATAAAGAAATTTACCAAACTGAAACTAGAAAAATACAGAAACAAGCAGGATGCATATGCAAAGATTTGGTAAGGTCTTTTTGCTACGTTAAGTGTACATTTTCCGGTAAATAAATCAGTCTAACAGTACTTGTTTTTTGTTTCCGCCGGATTAATCGTGATTTCGGACTATTCAGTCACCCCTTCGCACCATATAGCCCGGATAATCGGGCTATCTCTGTACAGTACAGTATATAAACAATACCTGTATATATAGGCCATTTTTGCTCAGCTGGTGGGTTAAGTCCTTTTACCAGTGCGAGCCTCGAGAGGTAGGCCGGGCAAATTTGGCCATTCAGCAGGGAGGTGGAAGGCCAATTTTGCTCAGCTGGTGGGTTAGGTTCTTTTATCAGCACAAGCCTCGAGAGGCAGGCCGGGCGACTTTGACCATTCAGTAGGGAGGCGGATGGCCATTTTTGCTCAGCTGGTGGGTTATCAGTGTGTGTGTCCAGAGAGGCCGGCCAGCTGCCCAACTGTATACAGTACTGTATACAACATACACTGCATAAGTAGTACAGTGCACTATCACACAATGTGAGTTTATGGGCAGTAGAAACCCTCGCATTCTACGATTTCGCATTGTGTGAACCAAAGAACTTATAGAAAAATGGTATATGGTGGACAGCCCACCCAGGGCTTGGTCTTCGGGTCCCCTTCCAGCCTACTCTACCCTGCTAATACTTTGTCTAACAGTACTTCTAGTTCGACTAACAAATAAAACAATGAATAGAACACCATGTACCTTTATTTATTTCTAGGATTGTTAAGAAGGGAGGGGGCGGGTGGGTATTTGAAGCTCGGGGCGACTACTCTTGCCCCACGCGGCAAGGTGCCCCGTTGTTACTCTCACTGTCACTGCTGAGGTCTCCTGGAGGTGCCATAAAGCTGTCAAAGTCAACGGCTGAGACCATGATGAACAGGTGGGTACTGCTATGATGCTAAAATGGACCACAGGATGCGAGGTACAACATGTGTTCTAGCAGCAGTGTGGAGAAGTGTTTGTTTACCCAGGAAAGTCGGCAGATGGCACACAGATACCTGGCGAGCTGCCTGCCATTTTGAATCTGGCTCATTGCCAGCCACCTGCCTTCACGTGACCGACTCACATTGTCCAGCCCGACACTCGTAGGGATAGCGAGAAGTCCATTTTTGCCTTGGAATCATACAGCCGATTCGCATGTTGGGAAGTTCGCTTCGCAGATTTCGCAGTCAATAAAAATAAGCATTTTCTGGGTTGACCTCGCATTGTAGGTGATTCGCACTGTGTCAGTTCGCATTGTGTGGGGGTGCACTGTAGCAATACAGTAGTAGTAGTACTTGTTCCCGAACAGCCCCAAGTCTCTAAGGAAGGCCATGGCCAAGACTGGGCTTTCCCACAGACCTCTCAAGGAGAGAATGTTGTATTGTTGGCATAGGTGATTGTGTGCAATGCAGTCTTCCATAATGTGCTTAATAGTATGGGGTGCTGTGTTACATTTTGAAGAGGAATCAGCGACATTTTTTTTTTTTTTTTTTTATGCAAGGAAGGAGGAGCCAAAGGCCATGGGCCCACACACTGTTCCTTCCAAGAAAAAACAGTACAAAAGAGAGCCAAATTCCAGATCCATTCATTTTGAGATGCCTGGACACACTGCATTTGAAAGACTGGAGATCATAGGAAGTAGGGAATAGACAGAGGAAGACAGTTCCATATATTAAGGACTGGGAGTAACGGTTAACTCTTGCATTAGAGAGTTGGACAGAAAAGGGATGAGAGTTTGTTGCTAGACGGGTACTACGTGCCCGTCGTAGAGGTGGAGGGATGCAAGCAGACAGTTCAGAGGAACAGTGACTGCTGACGTAGTGATAGAAGAGAGATAAAGATGCAACAGTGCAGCAAAGAGACAAAGGTTGAAGGGAATCAGTAAGAGAAGGAGAGATAATGAGACGAAAAGCCTTTGACTCCACCCTGTTGAGAAGAGCTGCATGTGGGGAGCCTCCCCACACGAGAGTTGTACTCCATACAGGGGCGAATAAAACCCGTGTACAAGGTCAACAACTGTGCAGGGGTAAAAAAAAAGTTCAGAGTCGGCTTAGCACACCTAACCTCTTGGAAGCAGATTTCACAAGAGATGTAATATGTACTTTCCAAGAGCTGGACATTACTAAACATTAGTGGGTAATCCCGAGGAAGATTTTGTCGTATTGATAAGTGTAAGAACTGAGTCTTTGATGCATTCAAAATAAGATTATTTTTACCCCAATCAGAGATACGAGCCAAGTCAGACATTTAGTGAGCCATAGCCTCATCCCTTGTTTGCTGAAGTATCTGCTAAGTTGGACATTGCGGAAATTGAATGAAAAGGTGAAGGACGGAATCATCAGCATAGGGTGGATAGGGTTAGATGTACAAAATCTTCCTAAGGATTACCCACTAATGTTTAATAATGTCCAGCCTTCTACTTGTTGCGGACAGCATTAGAACAAGCGTGATTAAACCAAGGCTTTCTTGCATTAGTCGCTTAACATCCAGATCAATTACCGTCCTATTTTTCAGAACATATCGTGGACGCTACACTGTGCATGACTGTACTTACTACCATACCCCAGTTTAATTATACTACTGAATTTACTATTCTATATGTCTCATCTAACATGTGCCTCTGATTTGGAATTTCAGGTAATATTCATTTCCAAAACACCTTTGTTTAAGTTCCCCAAATGTAATGTTACATCCCCTGTCCCACACAACCACAGGTTCCAACAGCAGCAGTTCAGTATAGGAAGGACATTGCCCAGTGAGTTGTTCTTCCTAAATGGTCAGCCTTTTGGTGTACAGCACACAAGATCAGCTCAAACACTAACTAAACACTCACTTCTTAAGTTTGTGGTCTTTATTCACCAAATAATTACACTTAATACTTGCCATCTACACTTCACTGTTTTCACATGTACTGCAGCTATAAAATCTTCACAAATTCCACTGACACTGATCTAAACTGAAACTGAACTGGAACTTCTCTAGTCCCTTCCCCATCCTTATATAAGCTCCCTATGTACTAGAATCTTGGGAAAGCAACAGTTGCCAACTCGGAGACATCCAAAATATCCAGAGTTTATTTACACTGCCTAACACTCTAAATTATTTAGCATAAATCATATAGTTTAACAAACAATCACATAAATAAAACATTACAGAGAAAAAGTGCACAAAATTCAATGTATAACTCCACTCACAAACAGCAGGCTAACTGGCAACTCTGACACGTTATGAAAATTTCGAGAATCATCGGTAATACTCCAGCCCGACCTAACTGGCAAATCCCATTTCTCAAAACTACTCCCTCCCTAGTCCTTCGTTGTCCCGACGAAACTACACAACGTATACAAACATAATCCTTAATCCTGATGAAACATCTAATTATACACAAAATAATCCTTCAACCTATCAGGTCTTCTCCTATGCCGCCTCAGATGACATCCCTGCTCCTCCACAAAGTCCACTCCTCCTGGAATGACTTGGTCCTCTTCCTGATTCCCTTCTTCCCTCAGGAAACTGTCACCATCCTCTTGTACTTCAGCTCCTTGATCCTCCTCAACATCCTCGGCTGGGGGTTAGCATGATTCCTTGGAGAAGTCCCAGCTGTACTGTCCTGGCCCATGGTACTACCACAGATGATTCACGTGAACCACCTTTGGGCGAGACTTCCTGCCTCCCCAAATCCAGTACGTTACGTCTGATAGGCGGATCAACTCAATGTAAGGCCCGACCCACAGGCTCTGCAGCTTCAGTGACTGGCCATTCTTCTGTTGAGGATTGTATAACCAAATTTTGTCACCATCCTTGAGGCTCACCTCATTTGCCTTGGCATCATACTTGCACTTCATCACTTCACTTCAAAACATAAGGGTTCCTCGCACTTGATGATATACCTCAGCCAGACTTTCCTGAAGATGCTTCACATAGCTGGAGGTGTCTGCAGGCAGCTCTTCACCAGTGCAGAGGTCCAGCAATGTCCACCACGACTCTTTCCACTGGTGCATCCACTTGGTACAGCTGGAAAGGGACACAACCACGTTTCTTGGCTCCCTTCTTGGCGCAACATACATCGCAGGCCTGAGATCACTCCTCAATATCCTGACGCATGCCAATCAAGTAGAACCTCTGTCGCAGCTGGCTTAGAATTTTCTTCAATCTCACATGCCCATTAGTGATCAGGTTATGAAACTCATCCAAGATCCCAGACCTCATTATCTTCGGAACTACCAGTTGCCAATACCTGCTGAGGCCATCAAGTGTCTCCCACTGATGCTCCAGTAGTCAGCTGCTCAAAAGAAAAAGGTCTCACTGACTCCAGTAGCTCTTGGTCGCAGGGCTGAACCTGGAAACCTCTTCCCAAGATGGTTGCACTGCACTCCACTGCAGCCACTCTAGCACTGGTTGTAAATCTGCATCCTCTTCAGGTCTTCTTCAGCTGGCACTGGCCCTGACACTACATTACAGTGGCATTTCTTGCAAAGATTCCCATTCCTACTACAATGCTTGCCATCTGTTCTATTGTCTTCTCACACACTATCAATCAAGGTAGTCTTGCATCTCCTCAGTGGTGGGGCTTCTTGAGAAAAACTGGCTGGTTGTCGCCTCCTGTCACCAAATTCATAATTTACTCTCACCCCTCTCGTCTTCTGCAGCCTTCTTCTTGCCGTCCTCATTTGGACAATCATAGCTGAAGTGTCCCACCTCACAAAATGTCCAACACCTTTTGTTTCAATCGTAGGTTTCCTTCCACTGTTCCATTCTTGCTTCTTCTTCCATTTTTACAGTCCACCTTCCTGTGTCCTGGCTTCTTGCAGAACCAGCAACCTCCTCTGATCTTCTGTTCTCTCTTCCACTTGTTGCAGTCCACTTTCTGATGTCCTGGCTTCTCACAATACCAGCAACTTCCTTCAAATTTTTCTGCTTCATGTACCTGTCCCTTTCTTGCCTTGTATCCTGCACGACAACCTGCCTGAAAAGTGGACATGCTGGACCTGAAGTATGACTCAAACTCTAGAGCCCTGGCTAGTGCTTCTTGCATGGTTCTGGGTTGCACCTGCTTCACTTGCACTTTCAACTCTGCACTATCATGAGCATCAATGAACTGGTCCCTCAGAAGAATAGCAAACAGGTCAGGTGCTCCTCCAAGGTATGCCTTGTATGCCATGTTCACCAGGTCATGAGCAAGATGCTGGAAGGATGCACCTTGAGCCCATACATGGGTCCAGAATCATGCCCTGTAAACCTGTCTGGTACATGGTCCCACATCTGTGTTCCAGTATTTCTACTAAGGATTGATAACTGTTCCTCTCATCTACTGACATCTGGCCCAAAATTTCCATTGCAGCACCCTTGAGGCTAGTACCAAGCTGCACTGCCCTCTGCCTATCATCCCAATCATTCTGATCAGAAAGTAGCTCAAACTGTGCATGGTAATCTTCCCAAGATACTCTACCATCAAATTCCTGAAGTTTCTTTTAAACTGGACCTCCATTATAGCCATGCACTTCACTGGTTTGGGGCCTAAAAACTGGGGCATCATAATTTAAAACTTCTGCATTCTGATTATTCAGCCCTGTAATGCTACCTTTAGATGTTTAGGATCCATCAAGATTCACCATACACTGCCCATTATTTTCATATGCTCCCTGAACACTAGCCTGAGGCTCAAGAGTGCAATATTTCTCTACAGCCTCAATTTTCTCAATTATCTTCACATGGTCAACTACATGCTTGTACTGGTTATTAACATGTTGCCTGCACTCCATCACAAGTCCCTCACTAATTGTCTTCAACTGGTCGCTTACAAGCTGTTTTCACTTTTCACATTATTGCTTACCTCATACTTCTGCTGCCGTAGCTCAGTGTATACTTCCTCCTTCAACTGTTGCTGCTCTTCCTTCATTTCCCCCATGAGAGTATCTAGTTGTCCTTGCATCCTCAACTGTAATTCCCTTTGTTGCTCCTGTAATGCCTCTTGAAGCTGTTCGTATCATTCTTCTGTTCTTCACTTTGTGCCTCTAGCTACTCACACTGAGCTTGCAACTGTTCTTTTATTTCCTCATTTTGTGCCTGTAATTGTCCTCTGAATTCTTTCTGTCGTTCATTCTGCACCTGTAATTGTTCTTTGAGTTCTTTCTGTTCTTCATTCTGTGCCTGTAATTGTTTTTTGAGTTCTGTCCTTCATTCTGTGCCTGTAGTTGTACATTTTGTGCCTATGATTGTTCTTTGGGTTCTTTCTGTCCTTCATTCTGTGTCTGTAATAGCTTCATAATTGCAGCCAGCAATGCCTCTTCTTGTCTAGCTTGGCCTCTTGTCTGTACATCTTCTACCTCCATGTCGAAGGTTTGACTCACTGCAGCACTTTATGATCCACACTCATGACACCAATGCTATGTCCCCCATCCCACGCTGCCACAGACTCCAACAGCAGTAGTACAGTATACGAAGGACGTTGCCCAGTGAGTTGTTCATCCTATGATCAGCCTTTTGGCGTACAGCACAGATCTGCTCATGCATTTTAAATTAACACTGGCTTCTTAAGATTGCAGTCTTTATTAACCAAATAATTATACTTAATGCCTGCCAACTACACTTCACTGTATTCACAAGTACATACACTGAACTTAGCAATTAGCATACACTGGACTAATAATTCGTACTTTATTTCATGGAATATATAAGACTACTAGTGAATTAAATCCAATCTCAAGGATTAAAGCAGGTGTACTTTTTACCACTATGCAGTGACTCTGTAGGCTGGTCTGGCCTGTAGTTGGCTCATGGTAAAAATGATAAGTACTTTTAAGCATAAATGCTGTTTCATTTCATGGCTAATGGCCAGCTGGCCATGATTTTACTTATGGTACTTTTAGGTATAAAAACTGTGTTTCACTATTCTGGTTAATAACCAGAAGTTTACATTACATTTACAATGGTCCCTCATGTTTTGCGATTTAATTAGTCTAGCGAAGCCACTGCTAAATGTGATGCGTACTTTATATGGAAAAGAATATCATTTAGTCTGCGCTCAACCTCCAAGTCACCCTTTTGACCCGTGATCTCCTACTTTAAGTGTTGAAAATAAAACACAGTGTATTAGCAAAACATTATAAAGATACAGTACTGTATGGTTATGCATTTACTCACAAGCGAAAAATGCCAAATGCTCGGCACTGTGAGAGAAAAAAAAAGCACCTAAGGTCGCCAGACGCTCACAACAATGATAACAATGGCGGTCTGGTGGAGGGCGGGCAAGGCATTCTGGGACTACATCACAGGCATGGCGTGACGTCACGCCCCACATCGCTAAACGTGTAAGGCAATTGCTAAATACACGGGATTGGTACCTTTTCTAACCTATCACTAAATGCTAAAATCGCTAACTTGAAACATGCAAAATGCGAGGGACCACTGTTAATGTTCATAAGTAAGATTTGCAAGCAATGACCAAAATTAGCATTAAAATCATTAAAGTCTGAGAATGGTAGTGATAATTAAGTTGTACTGTATATATTTTAAAATTATATCCATTTTGTGGAGGAATGAGTTAATAGAAAAAATGTAAAGAAATTGAATTGCTGCTCATAGATCTTAGACCATCAATGGTACACATTAAGCCAAAGACATGCCACTGATGGAACACCATCAGTGTTCACTGTGTGTGTATGCATGTGATCTGATCAGTTTAACACCTGACTCAATGTTTCTACCTGCCCACCACAGCTTCCTGAGAGAAGACTACTGTCTAAATACTATTTTTTACTTCAAATTTCATTTTAATCACAGTGATATAATACTGTATTATACTCTACATATTCCCTATACTGAAGTTCATGCATTTTATTAAACAAGATGTGAGATATGATGGTATTTTTGGGAAATAATCATCACAGCCTTAGTTCACCGATAAAAAGCTGGAGAAACAAGTGCTAAAAGACTTACAAGTCAAGGAACACTGTGTAAAACAATCTATCTATGCCAGATGCCTTAACCATGCAAGGGGTGGCCACACACAAATCGCCTCCATGTCGCCCTGTTCCCCGCTATTTTGCTACCCTCCTCCCAGCTCACATCCCCCTCTCTCAAATACCTCTCCACTCCATCCCTCCATCTCAACCTCAGCCTCCCCCTTCTCCACCTCACTCACATACACTCTCCTTACTAGTTTCTCACTCTCCATCCAGAACAGAGGAAGGAAAAACAAATGATTTAAAAAAATAATCCATACACCAGGTTACTGGTGTCCTCTACTCATAAAAATTCTGTAACAGTTGGAACTAAACAGCTGGAGGTTGAAGTTTGGAGGGAAACAATTCTTGGGAAGCAAGTTCCAAAGAGATGTAGTTTGGAGAATCAGAGATTTCTGGTAGGTGGAAGTTCTGCAATATGGCAGTGTGATATTCCAGTCATGAGTGCTACCAGATGACCGTATAGCACAGAGGAAGGCATGGAGAGGTGGCACAATGGATGCAACTTCATCTGAGCATTTGCCAAAAAGTATCTGTAAAATAATGCAAAGGAGGAGACATTCCTTCTTACCTGTAGGGGCGGTAGTTTATTTGTAATAGCAGGGTTATTAATAATTCTAACAGCTTTGTTCTGAATTTTATCTAGGTGTTTTAGTGCAACCTTTCCACATCCATTCCACAAGGGTGAGCAATATTCCAGCTAAGAGTGCATGAGACTTATAAACTATAACTAACTGCTTGTTAGTGAAGAAGCTACAAACTCTGTACAAAAATTCACATTTCTTTGAAGTGGTTTTAGCAACTGATCTGACATGAGAGGTCCATCTGAGGGCTTTGTTAACCCGAGGAGTCCCGTCGACGTATGGGTACATCGCAACGTTTTGTCACTGCTAGACCCATCGACGTACCCGTACGTTACGCAATTACAAGGTCAGTCATTTGCACAATTTTCAAGTTTCACGGGTGATTTTTGGTAGGCATATGTGTGAGATCTTCCTCTATCTGCTGTCAAGTGGGGATACTGCCTGGACCACCTGACCCCCCTCCCCCCCACACTCGGCAATTCACCTGTTAGCAGTGACCTGGCCAGTAAAGACATGTCGCGCCACAGTCTCTCCAATGACAAAATTCACGGTGAAAGTGATTCCTGAGGTGGAGGACAAAGAAATAAAGAAGCTAGGGTAAGAAACAAACAGAAGTGATGAGGTGGTAATGTCGTAAAGGAAGGTGTCATATGTGGATGTGTTTGGTGACTGAACAATGCTTCTATTGCCTATATAATTGTGTGAAAACCAATATAGTCTTGTACTGCACATAAATTCGTACCAAATAAATAAATAAATACGTAATTCAAAGTGGCTTGAATTAGTTTATCCTCCCATAGTTCATTTTCTTTGAGGCCAGATACCCTGAGAAAGAACAAAAGTTAAGGCTGACTCATCACCTGTAGCACCATTTATAGGCTCAGGAGGGAGATTTCTCTATGAATTCTTGATGTTTCTCACCAAAAGCGAAGGTTTGAGCCAAACAAAATATTTTTCCGAAATTGCTCGGGACTGGGGAGTATCGGAGGTAGGAAATTGGTCGGGACGTGACGGGTTAAGTGAAACATCGAGAATTTCAATACTACTGGAGATAGGAATATTAACAGCACTGAAGGTAATACAGGAATCTGGCAATATCTGTCTATTAGTAAACTGTATATATTTGGTTTTACTACCGTTAAATGAGACAAGGTTATTTTGTTCCCCTTCAGTGATTCTAGGTAAGTCTTGATTTATGGAGATGGCTGTACTGGGTTATGAGTTAGAGATACTAAACTTTGTAAATAGGTGTTTAAGTGTACATGAACTATGAAGTGTTGTCATCTGCATATGAATGGATGGGATTATGGATGGGTGACAGATAAGCGATCAATAATATGAATCAGAAATAGGGTTGGAGCCAGAACTGATCCTTGTGGCACGCTGACTGCATGCTGATTTTAACTGAGTGGAAATTGGAGCATACATCATCTACTTTTATCTTTCTGTTGCTGAGAGATGAGGAAATCAGAGGAACAAAAGAAGTTAGTCCATAGCAAGGGAGTTTAGATGGCAGGAAATGGTGCCGCAGTCAAAAGCTTTTGAAATATCAAGGGCTACTGCATGAGTTTCTCCCTGTTGGTCAGTTGACTGATGGATGGTGCAAGTCAGGAGACTGAGTACAGTAGAGTCTTCATACAACACAAGATAGGTTATGAAGAACCTCGTGCAAAATCAAATTCGCGCTAAAACGTCACATATATTTACATGTTAAATAGGGGGATAGGTACTAGAAGCCTCATCTATCTATCTATCTATTGCCAGACGCCTCAATCCCGAACAGGGTGGCCACAAACAAATCGCCTCCATGTCACTCTGTCCCCTGCCATTTCACTACCACGCTCCCAACTCACACCCCCCTCTCTCATATACCTCTCCACTCCATCCCTCCATCTCATCCTCAGCCTCCCCCTCCCTCTCGCCCCCTCCACCTCACTCACATACACTCTCCTCGTCAATCTTTCACTCTCCATCCTCTCCACATGCCCAAACCACCTTAACCTGTTTCTCCTAACGCTTCCCATCACGTCCTGAAGCACACCACAACGCTCCTTCACTTCCTCATTTGTTAGTCTGTCTCTCCATGTGACTCCACATGCTCCTCTCAAATAACTCATTTCCACTGCTCTCACTCTTGACTTCTGTCCTTCCAACAGTGTCCAAGCTTCACTTCCATATGTCAGAGTTGGTATCACAATACTGTCATGTAACAACTTTTTCACTTCCATGCTCACCTCCCTGTTTCTTATCACTGCTTTCAACGAACCAGCAACCTTCCTTCCCTGCTGTACCCTTTCGAGCACTTCACCCTCCAGACTACCATCCTTACTCATCACACTGCCCAAGTACTTAAATTCACTCACGTTCTCCATTTCCTTCCCATCCAATCTCACTGTACACTCACTGGCTTCACTTCTCTCGAAGACCATCACTTTACTCTTCCCCACATTCACCTTTAGAAGCCTCATATTTTTCATTAAAAATATATTTAACCCACTTAGTCCCAACCGGTTTTTACCCAGCCAACCCCCAGATCTGGACTGATTTTCAACTTTTTTTTGTTTGGCTCAAATCTCCACTTTTGGTGAGAAACATCGAAAATTCATAAAGAAATCACTCTCCTGAGCCTAAAAATGTTGATACACGTGTCATTTAGCCTTACATTTTCCTTCTTTTTCAGGGTACCTGGCTAAAGAAAACGAACTATGGAAGGGTTAACTAATTCAAGCCACTTTAAATTACGTATTTACTTATTTATTTGGTAGGAATTTATGGTTTTCACACAATAATATAGGCAATAAAAGCATTGTTCACTCACCCAAAACCCCAGTATATGGCACCTTCCTTTACGACATTACCACCTCATCACTTCTGTTTGTTTCTACCTCTAGCTTCTTTGTCCTCCATCTGAGGAATCACTTTCACCGTGAATTTCATCATTGGAGAGACCGTGGGGCAACATACCTTTATTGGCCAGGTTACTGCTAACAGGTGAACTGCCCAGTGTGGGGGGGAGGGGGTTAGGTGGTCCAGGCAGTATCCCAGCTTGACAGCAGGTAGAGGAAGGTCTCCCACATATGCCTACCAAAAATCACCCGCGAATGTTGAAAAATGTGCACACAATGGGCCTTAAAATTGAGTGACGTACGATGCACGTCGGTGGGTCTGTCCGCGGAAAAAAGTAGCGACATGCATCGCACGTCGGTGGGACTCGAAGGGTTAAAGATAGATTAATACAAATACGTCTGCCTTAAGGCACAGAAGACAGTGTGTTTACATACAACATCACCAACTGGACACAGCATTGCATAGCTACTGCATTCTAACCTAACCTAACCGATTAGTTTTGCCCCCTAATACTCCCCATAAAAATTTTAATCACCAAGGATTGCCATTAAACCTCTTGCAAGTCCTCATTACAAATCAAGCAAGAACTTGACCTAAACAACATGTGAATAATGACCGCCCTGCATCACACATATTTCGTCACGAGTCACTTTTGGTGCTCATTAAAAAAAAAAAAAAAACAGTGTGAAAGTTTTTGAAAACCATTAGTCATCAACAAAAAAGGGGGGGAAAAAAAGCTATAAAGAAGTCGTCAGCATGGAGTGATTGCATATCTCACACTTATCAGATACACATAAATGCAGTAATTGTGAAAAATAAACAAGTCAGCTAAGCAGCATAATTTCTATGACAGCATAATTCACAAGAATTGAACTCATAATTATCTTACATAACTATTTATGTCAACACGTAGTGTCTTCGCATATCGTAAGATCCGAATTTTCTTGATCAAGGACAGTCAGTTCATAAAGATCGAGCACAAAGCCTTCCCCCCCCCCACTCATTGCACAATAGGTGAATACATGAATTTTGCTGCTCCTTCATCATTAACTTTTTTTTTTTCCAACAAAGCAAACTATCCACATCGTAAACATCATAACTCATTTTATGTCTGATCATTTGCATTCCAACACCACACGCTACTTCGTCCAACAATTTTACATTTTCATTTAGAATAACTGATTTTTCTTGTGTTCATAGCACTTTCAGGGAGCTTAGGCATAATAAAGTTAGTTTGGAACAACGTGCTGAGAGTTCTGAAAGGAAATGAGGAGCAAGGAAATAAGCAAATAATCTTCTCATCACAGCGACCGTTCACACAACACTGAGGTAGTCAGCAGGCTGTGGCAGGTAGTATGGCGGTCACATGGTTCGGGTCGGGTTGAGGAAACCAATCAGTGACCGACAAAAGCATAACACATGAGTTATATCTAAAAATCCAATACCAAAACGCGCCCATTTCCCACGGTTTCTCACATAATTGAGTGGTAGTACTGTGCTATTACGTATTTATGGGAGAAATTAAATGCCCATGTTATTTTAAGATCATCGTTTTGTTTGGTCTTAAATCATAACTCTACTGTACATCAATGGTGGATCTTTCGTGGCAAAAACCATTCTGTCTGTCACTAATTACGCTGTTGAATTCAAGATGTTTAACAAAATGCTTATTCATTACCATTACAAGTACAGTCACTGCTCACACAATGCGCAATCAGAGAGCGTGGAACTAGTCATAACACAGATTTTTTTTTTTTTTTGAGTCCAAGAAATGGTCAAAACGTGTTTTTGATCATTATTTCATAGGTGGAGAAATTGCCTATTTCTTGAAAAACTGTGCGACACTACAACAATAGTGAAAATGCGGCTGGAGGCCAAAAATTCTGGAATATTTAGTCCATACGCGAGAAAACTGGACAAAATGTGGTAAAAACAGACAAAACGCAAGCAGATTTAGTCAAAGTGCGAGTTGCATTTGCCCGTTACATATGAATGTCACGTGTCTGTGTCAGGTGTCGTCACGGTCTACTGAGCATTTCCGGGCCACTCCAGTCAGTCCTCTCCCTGTGCTCTGCTTTCACACATGCTGTGTCTTAACTTTGCTCTTTTTTTTTGCCATCTGACCCAGCCTGACAATACCGCCTCAACGTGACCAAGCAAGATGGAGGAGTTTAACCCAGGAGCAGAAGCTTGATATGATCAAGTAGAAGGAGAGAGGAAAATGTAACAGTGTAAGTTTTGTGGCACTAGAGGTCATGAGGTACAGTCACTACAGGCTGTGTGGCAAGAAGGTGTTCGAGCTTGCACAGTCATGACAGACTGTTAGCAGGTGCAAGAGGAGGATTTGGTAGAGGCTGTGGAGGAAAACATGACGCCAGAGGATGCCATGGAATGCATTGAAGCGCTCGACAGGGAACATCGTGAGGCAGAGGAGCAGGGGGATCAGGCTGAGGCAAGAACTAGAGCACCAGTTATGACCATGGGTCGAATAAATAACTTCTTGGCTGGTGCAGAGGCACTTATGGAAGCCATCATGGCTTAAGAAGTGGACGAGGGTTGGAAGGCTGATATTGTGGGGTCTGTGTTGAATGCAATTAGGCCCTATGAAGACCTCAGGCAAGAGAAAATATGACGCCAGCAGATTTTACTCACCCAGTACTTCATTCTCGACAGATGCCACAGCAGCAGGAGCCAGAGGAAGTTGCAATGTCTGTGGGTTCCCTTGACTTTGAAGGGTTTGTGCAGGAGGCTGAGGAGTTGCAACAGAGGATTGTGGATGTACAGGATTTACCTCCTTCATCAAATGAGGACCCTGTGGAGCCAGCGTGGCCAGAGGACTGTGTTGGGCCCAGTAGGAGTCCTGCCCTGCCTTGGAACTCCATTCCCCCTCCCCTTCCCTCAAGGAAGCCCACAAACTCTTCATTTCAAGGTGAGGAATCCTCTAGTGTCTGTATGTACTGGTCATTTTTAGGTGGGTAAATGTCCTGGGAAAAATCCTGAAAATTGCTCCAAAAGGTGAAGATGGTGCTGGCCTGGGTACTGAAACCCTTTAACATGTAAACATATGGCTGTATAATGTGGAATTCTCATAAAGCGGGACCTGCCAGGAAAAATATTTGCGCGTTATGTGAACAGTGACTGTACTTTACCGAGAGAGGACGTGATAGCTATTTGCCTGTAATCTGAGCAGTCAGAGGAACTTCTTTTCTTCGGGCAGATATTGGCTTCTATCCAGGAATTAGGAAATGAAGAAGTACGAATGTACAATCTGAATAAATTAGCTTGAACAGAAGCAAGTTCTGTGGAGCACTTTTTCAAAACAATTGGAGGAATTCCATCTGGACCTGGAGCTTTATTGGTTGGTAAATTGTCTAGGATGGATTTTACATATCTAGTCTGAATTTTAAGTGGAGCAATTTCAGGAGAGTCAAGTTCTAGTACAGAGACATTCTGGCTAACTTCCTGTAACATAGAATTTCTGGCAAATGTACTGGCAAGGATATTTGCTTTACAACACGGGTCATCTGTAATGTTACTGTCTGAAGATTTTCGTAGGTGATTCGGTGATGAATTAAAGTTATTATCAAAAGAACTGAGAGTTGACCAGAATATTCTATTGTCATCAGGAATGTTTAGTAGTCTGAATGGTTGGTTGTGAAGAAAGTATGATTTAGTGAGATTTATTACTGCTTTTGCATGGTTTCTAGCAATATTAAACTGAGTGACTGATTCAGATGCTTCTGATTTTGAGTGAGTTATATGCTAATGACTTCTGGTCCACTGCTCTGGCACAAATGCTATCAAACCATTTTGGGGAGTCCGATATTTTAGTGAACTGTTGACTTAGTATGAACAATTCCATACCAGATTGTATTAAGTCATTAATGTGGGACTCAGTAGAATTGATGTCACTAGAGAAGAAAGACTGCCATGGAATGTCTGCAAGAAAATTTCTGAATACATCCCAGTCTGCCCAATCAAAGTGTCATTGGGTCACCCTGACAGGTTCAGAATGGGGAGATTTTGGGGAACCAACTAATGAGGCTTTGATGACTAATGAGGCTTTGATGAGATTGTGGTTGGAGGATCCAAGTGATGACAGTACTTCTATCCTGTACTGATCTGGATTATTTGTCAAGAACAGATCCAAAAGACAGGTGTTATGGTCAGAATTATCTGGCATTCTGGTTGGCTGCTTTATCAACCGCATGAGATTAAGGAATTCTGCAAATAGCTCACATTCTAGACTGGTATCGTCAGTCCTGGCAGAATGCAATAACCATTCGACATTATGTACATTAAAATCACCCAAAATGGTAATTTCAGTGCTAAGGGTGAGGTTCAGGTTTGTCAACTGTGAGGATATGGAGTCAAATACACTGGGTTTTGAGGAAGCATTGGGAAAGCGATAGACTACATGGGTATATTTGGTAATACTTAAATAATTAAGTTTATACAGTAAATAATCAAAATTAGTTGAAGTGAAGTTCAAAATAGTGTCAACTGCAAGTTCAGATTTGATATGGCCAAATCACATCCACAGCCACACCACAATGCTCCTTTGCTTCCTCATTTGTCAGTCTGTCTGTCCATGTAACACCACATGCCCCTCTCAAATAACTCATTTCCACTGCTCTCACTCTTGACTTGTGTCCTTCTAACAAGGTCCAAGATTTGCTTCTATACATTAGAGATGGCATCACAATACTATCATGCAGCGACTTTTTTACCTCTGGGCTCACTTCCCTACTTCAAATCACTGCTTTCAAAGAATCAGAAATCTTTCTTTCCTGTTGTGCCCTATCAAGCACTTCATCCTCCAAACTTCCATCCTTACTCATCACACTACCCATGTACTTAAATGCACTCACATTTACCATTTCCTCATCATCCAACCTCAATGTGCATTCAGTGCCTTCATTTCTCTCAAAGACCATAACTTTACTCTTCTCTACATTCACAGTTAGATTCCATTTCTTACACACACTCCCACACTCATTCACCAAGCCTTGCAGTTCCCCTTTGTCTTCACTTAACCCTTATGTTACCATTCAACGCAGGCTGCGTCCTACCGTGAGCAAGAACTCGGGAGGCGGGCATCAGCTCTTAAGGCCACACACACCGAGAGACCCTCCGTCACCGCGCTATTCCCGCGCACTCAACAGTTCATGAACAATTCCTCCTCACATCCTAATATGCTTTGATGATAGTAATTTTTTTCACCGTAATCCTGAATAAATGTACAGTACTTGCTTATGGTGTTGTAAGAAAAGATCAGCCGAAAGTAAATTATGCATTTTTTTTTTACTTATTTTTTCATTTTCTCACAGAAATATAATTTTTATGGTAAATGTTACTGGGAAAAAGTTATAGAGAATTTATTTAGCTACATTTCGGTGTATAGAGAATTACTGTGGGTCAATTAGGGCCGATTTTACCGAAAGCAAAAAGAAATTATCTTACGCTCGAGCAAGACTCGTGGCACACAGACTGGAGCAGTGGGGCGACACTGGGTGCAGAGTGGGTACAACGCGGCGGAGGGATACACAAGAATGCAATTAGTGCTTTGCTCTCGCCCAGAAATCATTCCATAACCAAAAAAATAGAAGCTATTTCGTCAACGTAACCGGTGTCAAATGGTAATGAGCGGTTGAAATGTGCACAGATGCAGCCTGCGTCAAGTGGTAATGAGTGCATTATTTTTCCACCGCACCCACATAACACCAAAGGGTGACCTGAAGCAGTGGCGTCTTCGCCGTGGGTCTACCTCCCAGAAGCTGTTGAAGCAAAGGAGGAGGACAGCATGGGGGGCCAAACCACCACAAACCCCTCCAGTCCCTCACGGGTCCAGAGAACCTCAGAGTGGGTTAGGTTGCCCGGGCAAGTACCACATCTCTCCACACAAGAACACTGCTTTTTCTACACTGAGAAATGACTCACTGGTGGCCATTTCTCGACGACTTCTTCCAGCCAGGGACATCGAGAGCAATCCTGGACCCACTGACAAATACGTACGACCAACATGCTCAAAACCTATCACTTCGAGCCGATAGTCAAAGGGTTCAGTTCAGTGCAATTCTTGCAAGAACTGGACCCCTTACACCTGCACAACACTTGCATCCAGAAAACATTAGACAGACACCTGGACCTGCTCCTTATACTCCTTCCCCCCACCCACTAAACCCCCCACCAACCCCATTCCTAATTCCTTCACTCCTCCTCAGCCTAATCCACCAATCCTTCCCACACCATCCAATCCCCCAACTCCTCCCATTCCACCCCAATCTAATTCACCTTAACCTTTACCTTCATCACAACCTTCTCCTACCCTTTCCCCTCCACCCACACCCCTACCTCCCCCCCATGCTGCAGCACCCAACACACATTGTACACACAACATAAACATACTTCAAATAAATATAGATGGCATAAACACCAAAAAACAAGAACTCACACAATTCATTAAACAACATAACATACACAATGCCATCTTACATGTAACACAGCTACACAGAACACAAAAAACACCTACAGTACATTTCATAATTTCACCACGATTAGACAAGACTGGGCCGACGGCGGTGCCAGTGGACTCATCACCCTGGTATGCAAATCCATCAACTTTTCAGATACCAGTGCACACACAAAGTCACTTCTCCCCCAGCATGACACCACAACAGAAATACAATCAATTAAAATATGCACTCGTAACAAATCACACATGCCAATCGCCATCACATACATTCCCCCCAAGTTGTCCCCCACAGTACCAAACAATTACTCTCCAAAAATACACCACATCACTAACATACCCAACATTATCCTGGGTGGTGATTTCAACGCCAAGGCGTCAGCCTGGCATGTCAACAACCCTGACACAGACAGAGGACTGGTACTACAATCCCAAACAGATAATCTTTTCAAACTTAATAATCTCCACAACATACCCATATTCCACACCAAGCCTTCTTCCTCCCATCATCCCTAGATATCACCTTTTGCTTCCCAAACCTCATCCCTACAATATCCTGGAGAGTGGTCAGAACCCTTGCCTCTGACCACCTCCCGTTCATCATCACTACCAAAACCAGAATCACCCCAGCTGGCCAGACACACATACACTAATTATAAGAGAGCCAACTGGGAAGCCATCAAAACTGAAACAGAACAACACTTTGAAACATTAAATAGTACACCCATCACAAACATCAACACCGCTGTGCACATTTTCAATACTATCTACCTATCTACAGCCCGATGCCCCAATCCTGCAAAGGGTGGCCGCAGACGAAACGCCTCCAAGCCGCTTTGTCACCCACCATTTGACTGCCTTCCCCCACCTCGCTCTCCCCTCCCTCATATACCTCTCAACTCCATCTCTCCATCTCATCCTCGGTCTTCCCCTCCCTCTCCCTCCCTCCACTTCACCTACATACACCCTCTTAGTCAGTCTTCTATTCTCCATTCTCTCCACATGTCACTTTCAATGCAATTATTCAAAATGCAGAAAAAAGACACATCCCCAGAGGCAACACTTTCAATACAATTATTCAAAATGCAGACAAAAGACATTTCCAGAGGCAATAGAAAGAGACACAATCCCAACTTTACACCAGAAATTCAAGGCCTCATCAGACAAAGGGACATACTACAACACTCCCAAACACCCCATACACAAGACACCATACAACATATACAAGAACTCAATACTCAAATAAACAGTAAAATATCAGAACAGCAAACATTAAATTGGAATAATTATCTCCAAACACTTCATCACAAAACAAACACCAGCAAACTCTACAAAACACTAAATAGCATCACACTCTCCAACAGCAACACTACACAATCACATACTGCCATCACAACAACACACCATACCTTCAAACAAACAACAAGTAAACACTCTCATCAATCACTTTTCACATGTCAACCATCTAAACCCCCATTGCGACGATCCAACATGTCATCCCACACAAGAGACAGCTCCCCACAAACCCAGACTTCGCACCTTTCACTTACAACCATACGAAGCACATTATTAGCAACATTAAGTGCTCATCTGCCTGTGGACCAGACAACATAACCAACATATACCTTAAACACCTTGGACCACAAGGCATAAAGCACTCACCAACATATCAAACTACAGCTACTCACACAACATAATACCCAACATCTGGAAGCATGGCACTATCATAACTATCCCCAAACCCAACAAAGACCCTACGTTACCTTCCTCACACTGCCACATCACACTCCTCTGCACCCCATCCTAAGTCACTGAATGACTGCTATTACAACTAGTTACACCTCACACACCCCTAGTCCCATAGTTTTAGGCAACTACACTCCACAAACACTCTTCTTACAGACCTTACACAGAGAGTTTTTGATGGTATAAATTCAGGTAGGCCACCACACAGAACAATCCTAGTCACACTAGGCATTAGTAAAGCATTTGATGCCATCCCCCGCCATAACCTCACAAACAAAATATTCAACACAAACATACACAATAACACAAAAAGACAGTTGGCAAACTATCTGGCAAGCAGATGTGCACACGTAACAATTGCCAGTCAATCTTCGAACATCAGAAACTTCACAAATGGCGTCCCCCAAGGATCTGTTTTGTCCCTTACACCCTTTAACCTATACATGCACAACATACCCACACCCCAAAAAGACACACAGCCTCTACACGGACGACATAACACTTACATGTACACGCCAATATGCAAACACAGCTACACACATCCTCCAGCCTTACCTCAACACACTACACAAATGGTTCACCACAAACAGGCTCAAAACAGCCCAAGCCAAACCTACAGTGACCCTTCTCACAAACTGGACAGCAGAACATAGTCACATTCCACACCTCACAATAAACAACACTCCCACACACCACACACGTTTTCGTTTACGTTTTTGAAGGCTCCGACATGCTTGCATGTGTCGGCCTTGGTCACCTAATGGCGGCTCTCCACGCTGCTCGATCTCTGGCAGCCTCCCTATTCAGTCCCTTAACCCTTAAGTCACATTTAATGACTTCGTCCCATGTCTTTCTCGGTCTACCCCTCCCAACCCCTCCCCCAATATTAACACTTCTCACCCTCTGCACCCAATTATCATCCCCCATCCTCTCCACATGTCCAAACCACCTCAGCCTACCTCTCCTCATCACAACACCAATACACTCCAGTCCCATCCTACCTCTCAACTCTTCTATCGTAAACCCAGCCCCCCCAGGCCTTGCACGCAGGGACGCACTGCACATCCACCTAATCATTGTCATTTCTGTACGTTTAAACCTGCGAATAACCTCTTCCTTTACTGCCCAGGTCTCACTACCATACAGCATCACACTCCTAATACATGCTGCATACAAAGACCCCTTAGCACGTAAGGAGAGTCCTCTCAATGTCAGGAGAGGCAACAGCTCCCTGAACTTCTTCCAACCACTTCTCACTCTAGCAACCGAGCTAACTCCAGCCCCACCTCCGGCACATAACATGTCTCCCAGATAACAGAACTCCTCCACACACTCAAGAGACTCACCTGCAAATTCAACCCTCTCACGCCGAACAATCTCCACCTGCTCTCCCCGACACACCGCACACATGAAATCAGCATTATCTCGCAGTCTACCTCTAATACCACTACATCTCTTGTGCACCCATCTATCACAAACACTGCACAAGATGGAATTACTTCCCACACCCATGTGGCAAACTGCACATGGCCACTCTCCCTCTCCTCTGATTGTACCACCACCAACCCTAGATATCATCACTTTTGTTTTATCTGCATTTACCCTTAAGCCCTTGTACCCCATACCATCTCTCCACTTCTTAAATCTTTCCTCAGTCTCCCCTTCATTCTCAGCAATCAACACCAAATCATCAGCATACAACACCTTCCATGGGAGTCCATCTCTGAAGTCACGTGAGAGGGCTTCAAGCACCATGATAAACAACAAGGGACTCAAAACTGACCCCTGATGCACACCAACATTCACGGGAAACTCATCACTCAAAACTCCATTCACTTTTACCTGGGTGTGAGCACCCACGTACATGGCCATAACCACCCTAACCAGCCACTCTTCCAACCCCAGCTTTCTCATTGCCCACTTCACCACCTCTCTAGGGACTCTGTCAAAGGCCTTTTCCAAATCAACAAAAACAAAATACAATTCCCTTTTCTTTCCAATATATTTTTCCTGAAGCTGTCAAACAATGAATATGGCATCAGTGGTCCCCCTGCCTGGCATAAACCCGAACTGCATCTCACTGATATTCACTCTTTCTCTAATCATACCTTCTAGAACTCTCTCCATTACTTTCATTATCTGATCTAAGAGCTTTATACCTCTGTAATTTCCCCTTTCCAGGGCATCGCCCTTCCCTTTGTACACATTTACAATTACACTCTTCAGCCAATCATCTGGGACCACACACTCATATATAATCATATTTATCAGGTCAGTGACTAACCTCACCCCAATATCTCCTGAGGCCTTCAACATTTCAGCAGTCAACCCAGACACACCTGCCGCCTTCCCCACCCGCATCCTGCC
>JAGKTI010001511.1:0-66712 GCA_018397915.1 Birgus latro | reverse complement strand
AGGAAAAGAGCCAGTGCAATTTGTCTTTGTTGATTTTCGCTGCAAGTTAATTGGACACCATGTTTGCCCGGGAGAGCACCGTGGGACCCCACAGCTGCCAAACGTCTCCAGTGAAATATGCGTAGGGAGACCAAATTGTTTTCCTTACGTCCCTTGCACTTATTGTTGTGGCCCCAGGTTTATCTGAACGTGATCTCGGTGGAATGCAGGTTGAAACTGCCCTTCTGCTGTCCACCATCTTTTTTTCTTTTTTTTTCAGGAAACAGGAGGGAAGTGAGGGACGTTTAAACAACCGGCCACTGGGCGGCCAGCGGACCCGCCCAGTTATATTGGTGCCCCCACGTCAAGGCGTCGCTCTCCAACACCTGCACTTGCAATCAGTAATTGTTACAGTCACAAAAATGAGTCACTCTCTCGTTGCATAGGAAACTTCGTAGCATCCCCCTCCCCCCCTATTATTTTATGTAAACGTGAAACGTGGAAGGACAGAAGTCAAGAGTGAGAGCAGTGGAAATGAGTTATTTGAGAGGAGCATGTGGAGTCACATGGGGAGACAGACTAACAAATGAGGAAGTGAAGGAGCGTTGTGGTGTGCTTGAGGACGTGATGGGAAGCGTTAGGAGAAACATTAAGGTGGTTTGGGCATGTGGAGAGGATGGAGAGTGAAAGACTGACGAGGAGAGTGTGTGAGTGAGGTGGAGGGGGCGAGAGGGAGGGGGAGGCCGAGGATGAGATGGAGGGATGGAGTGGAGAGGTATATGAGAGAGGGGGGTGTGAGTTGGGAGCGTGGTAGTGAAATGGCAGGGGACAGAGTGACATGGAGGCGATTTGTTTGTGGCCACCCCGTTCGGGATTGAGGTGTCTGGCAATAGATAGATAGCGAAACTAGACTTCCTCTAATGCCTTACTTGTAATACTTTAATACCTTCTATGTCACCTGTGGGTATGACAGAAAGGGTAACAGAAGAGGCGGAGAAGAAGCATGACAATGAAGTGTCCATTTCATCAGAGGACCAGTAGGACTAACTTCTGCTACATGCTTTTGAACCAGTGACTGGGAGGCACGTTTACAAAACTCCTAAACTTCAGCTGTTGGGGACTGGTTAGATATAAGTTTACCTTCACCCAAACAGCCACCAAACAATTAACGGGTGAATATTAAAATGGTGAAAATGAAAAACAAACAGCAGAATTTAAATGCTACAGAGGCTTATCGTAAAAACGATAGGAATCTTTACAAATATGACCCCTGTGTTGACCTTAACTAATGTGGACCTAAAGGGATCCCAAAACGCCTGAAACACCTAAAGGGACCCCAAAAGACTTGAAAGACCTAAACTGTCACATCTGTACACTTTTCTGGTGGCACTAAACAGGCCTACAGGGACCCATAAAGACCTGACACCAAAAGAAACCCACGAAGATCTGGATGACCTAAATTGTCACACTTCTAATCTGGTGGCACTAAAGTGACCTTAAGGGACCCAAGACCTGGACAACCTAAACTGTCACATCTTTACATTACTCTGGTGATAAAAGGACCTAAAAGAATCTGAGTAGACCTGACAGACCTACTCTATCACATCATTAAAACCAGTGCACTAGCAAGACTGATTTTTGGTACATACCTTCATAGGCATAACTTGAATTCATTTATCATCATCACCATCTTCATTTTTCATCCATCTCTTCCCATATTCAAACTGGGGTTCGACATGCGATGGCTTTTCTCCACTGCTTCCTATCCTGGATTAAATCTTCTCCAATACCCAGTCTTTCCATATCTTGCATTACAACACTTTTCCAGGTCTTCTCAGGTCTTCGAGGCGGTCGACGTCCCACCACTTCCAGTTCCTTTGCTATTCTCACACAGCTCCCTTCCTCATTCCTCCTCACGTGACCAAACCATCTAAGCTGCTTCTGCCTCAAGATGATATCGAGATCCTTCACCCCACATCTTCTGGCTACCTCCTCACTCAAAACTCTGTCCTCCCATCTCACTCCTGCCATGTATCTTAACATTCTATGATCAGTAATCCTCAGAACATTCATCAGTCAAAGCCCATGTTTCAGCACCATATATCAATACTGGTCTGATAAAGGCCTCATATATTTTACTTCTGTGTCTCAGTTGTATGTTTGTTGACCAGTAGGCTAGCTATTTCCTTCCACTTTAACCATGCTGATGCCACTATTGTTCTGACTGATCTCTCCACCCCTGCTTCGCAGTCCAATATATCTCCTAGATAGCAGAACTGCTGCACTTCCTGTAGTGTGCCCCCATTCACCTCTAGCGCATCCTCTGCTTCATCTCCCTCCGCCTCTCTTCTTATGCAGGCTGGGCAGTGGAAATTTTGCACTCCTCTCAAATTCTGCAGACCTGAACACCTTCTATGGCACCACTTATTACACTCCGTGCACAACGCTGAGTTCACTCCTACTCCTCTGCCACAGCATCCACATGGCAATTTTCCTGACTGAATTCTTTCTACTGGTTTCCTGCCTGTCACCAGTACCTCTGTCTTATCCATATTTATTTTCATTCCCCTCTTCTCCATTCCATTTTTCCATCTCATTTATACCAATCAAATTCAGCCTGATGGACTTACAGTGACCTGAAAGAACATTAACCTGAATGAATGGTCCCGAACTGATCAATATGGTGCATCAAAGGTTAGGCTACCATAATCTAGAACTAACCCTTTCAAGGATTATTTTCTCTTTCTTGCTATCTCAAGATGATTTTATTTAACTCATTCTGAAGAAATGAAAAAGCTTATAATGGCTACATCTACTGTATTTTCTTCCAACGATAAAGTCTCTCTCAGCCTAAAGGCCCCTGAAAGCTGCAAAGCTAAAATAAATACAACATAGAATTGAAGGAGTTTAGAGTAAATGGCTGGCCTAGACTCCTTGTGGTGTAATATTACTGAAAAACATACAATTACTCTCTGGAGAAAGAAACTGGATATATAACTATGCTCTCAGGTGTTTAGGAAAAAATGTATACTGTATTGATATGACAAAATGTTGCAAACTAACGTAACTCACTTGGATGACACCAGGATCGGCATGAAGCAAATCCTCATCATAATCATCATTATAAACATCATCATCACTATCATCATCATCATAATCATTATCAATAACATCATCATTGTCATCATCATCATCATCATCATCATCCAAGTCTTAAATTCCAACCTGCAAGATGAAGTAAGTAGGAGCCAGAAATACAGAAATTATAAAAGTGGAAGAACTATCAACAGAGTGTCCAAAGAAATGGGCCATGCATTCATACACACAGGTAATGAAGCCTCTGGAATCCTGGCTCCACCTCACAGGCAAAACTCGCTGCACATGATGTTTTGTATTTTTTCTTTATTGGTGCACATCACATACAGCTGACCTTTCAAATTAAGACCCTCCATTGACTAGTCAATCAAAACCTTATGGCAGTTATTTTAGGATTACTGATATGGATTACAGGCACACATTAGTTCTGTCTTCTGACATACTTACAGTCCTGTCTACTTACATGCTTACAGTTCTGCCTACTTACACACCTACAGTTCTGTCTACTTATATGCTTACATTTCTGCCTACATACACACCTACAGTTCTGTCTACTTACATATGTACAGCTGTCTACTTACATATTGCACTATGATCACAGCAAAAAGCTACTCACATGGATAGTCTTAACCTCTTCAGTCCAATGATGCATTTTTCATTTTATTCAAGCCAGCAACAAATGACTTTATTAAACTTAAGGAAAGATCTCTACCATACTCATTACTATTACTACTACTACCACTACTCCAACCCCCATCATTTCAGAAAGTCCCTTAACCAAATTAAAATCTCGTTGAAGTTAGAAAAAAATAATAAGCAACTGGACTAAAGGGGTTAAATCTAGCCACTGGATCTATCATAACCCCTTCACCCTGATGAGTCTCTCCTACACTACAGTGTCAGACTAGTCTGACACGGAAAATAAAATACAAAAAAGTCTCAGGCTGAAGGGGTTAACAGAAACAGCTTCCAACCTCTACACCCCAAGAGGATCTTCTAAACTGAATATAATGGCATGGTGTTGGTCAGAATATAATACAAATGACATCCTTGGGCTGAATGGCTGAAACAGGGTGGGATATGTTCTTGTCTTCCAGAGATCATATCAAGTTCTTTTATCAACAAAACTCATCAACAGGGCCCTCGAAATATGCCCTAGGGGCAAGTGCTGAGATGCCAAGTGTACCTGACTTTTCAACAGTGCCTAAAGTATCTCTCCGTACATCCGCATGAAGTTCAAACATATTAGATCAAGATAATGTAATTCTGTACTGAAGAATATGTACAGTACTACAGATTGGTAAGGCCCAGGCTTGCTCTCCAGCCCCCATGAGGCCAGTCCACAGTGCTTTTGGTACCATTAAAATCCTCCCTTCCTAGGCCCTGCACATCAATATACAGCTGCCCCTCATTATGCGATGAAGTGGCATGAAATATTACATTTACAGAATGGGTAAAATGTCAGGACCATTATTTACAATGCACTGTATGGATTTTGCTTACACTGTATGTTGAAAGAGATGGATGACAAAACCTCTGTGTGCCAAAACTTATTTCACATCATTACAGTGATTAACTGATTACCATGAGACAGAATAATGTGGGTGTGCTGTATTAACCCCTGCAGCCTGATTTTTTTTTTTTTTAATTCTGGTTAATTTTGTACAATTTTGTTCAACTTACAAATGGCATCCCAAGGCTACACTGTATGCATCAGAACCATCACAAACATACTATGTATAAGAATGTTTTTTCTTATTCTATCCTGGCAACACCACACAATCGTATGCAAATTGGAAAATGCATCCCTGAACAGCAGGAATTAAACAATGATCGTAAAGAATGAAATACTGTACAAACAACAGCAGTTACAACCAGGCCATTTTATCCCCTTTGAGGTGTAGGGTACCAAGGCCAGACTACTGAAGTCCAGTACATTTAAGGCAAAATGACCAGCCAACTCCCCTTGGTGACACTACCAACTGATCCTGTATATGAAGTCTAAGCATGGTTGTCACTGGCTGGGGCAGTATGATAATGAGATCATCACCTGTCTTGAAATTTAAGTAACTGACTTATATAAGGCTAAATATAACATTGCGATTAGTTTTTAAAAAATCTGCAGTTATAAAAATTGCACTTAGCTAAAAGAAAATTAAACTTAGATTCAAAGGCTAACAACAAAGATACTCCAGATGAGCAGTATACTTTAAATTGTACACCTAACAGTAGCAATTTTAAGCCTAACACAACAGTCACAGTGCTCTACTCAAGGAACATTTAACAAAAGTTCTTAACATAGTACAACAACTGTATTATGAAGTGTTGCGTTAAAGGAAAAGAAGCCTTTCTAGACAACACAGGAGGCTTCACTGTACAGTACTGTACCTCTTCCTTAATGATCTAATTTATATAAAACACCATAATGTTATTAACAAAATTTTCATACATATCAACACTGTCTGCATCAACGACATACAAAAGGACACCGAGCTGCAATTTGCAGAATAAATCACTGATGAAGAGATGTAAAATCTTCAGTCACTTAGAATACAATCCTGTGTGACAAAGAAGTCCACAATGCCACATTACATCACATCTAATCCATCTTATTTTTCAGCAGAACTGGGATCCTCTGGTGGAAACTCAGGTGTCTGATTTTGGTGATCTGGTTCATGTAGATGGCCCATTGTGACAAGTGGAAATGTTGGGTGGGAGAGAGAAAGACAGGTTAAAGCTGGGATTCTCTATTTTCTATAACATTTTGGGCTACACAGAACTCACTTTCTGTGTAGCTCAAAAAGTTGCAGAAAATAAAGAATTCAAGCTCTAATCTGCATCTCTCTCCCACCCAACAAATATGGTTCATATTTTTTTGGATGTAAGAGCAACCTAGGAATCCATCTGTCCACCTGTCAGTCACTTACAATTTTCAGGGGTGGGAGAGGGGGTCAACCCCTGCAGAAACATAGTACCCCTGCATCTTATGTTTTTGTATTTGTTGTAGAGGTCTCATCCAGTCTGGTTTCAGTTTCAATCATCTTTTGGCTAATACCAGTAATCCAATACAGTAGTGAATTTAAGTGAGATTTTTTTTCAAAAACCTGTGATAAAACAGGAAAAAGAAGGGGCACATAAGTGAAAATAATGAGCCACTGGAAAAAATCAGAGAAAAGCCCACCCAAACTAGTTCTGGTCTGTTTCCAGTCTGATGGGCTAATTCCAGTGAATTTAACTTGAGTAATTGGGCTTGGTCCCAACTTACTTAACATAAGTCACAACATAGTACTGAACAATCAGTTAAATTAAAATATTTCTTAACATTATAATATACCTGGCACTGCATTCCGAAGGCGTCTTATCGCCACAAACACTGATTTGAGAAAATGTTTATTAAATTTCTATCTCGGTGTGGTGCTTCCATTTGACATTCAAATACTTCTCACTATTGCCGTTCCTATTTCCCAGCCTCTTCCCCAACCATTCCCAACTTCTTCCCCAACCATTCCCAGCTTCTTCCCCAACCATTCCCAGCTGATCCGTATTTGTGGCGATAAGACGCCTTCGGAAGGCGGCTCTTGATATAAGATCTGCATTAAGTGAAGTGCCTGTGGTGTGAAAGGATCATGTGACACGGAGTTCATAATGCTCTAGTACGGCATTTCAAATTCATCTAAACTTTTCAGTGAAAGCTTAACCTACTGACTCAACCTACAAATTACAAAACTGGCAGTGATAATCCTGAGGAAGGAAATATTTATCACCCTCACACAACCACATCCCAGTTCCACATACCAATTCCTTTCACAACAACTCTGTCCTTTTATACAATTTGCTACCACTACGCTTAAGGCAAAGAAGAGAACAACACTAAGGAGATCACTTTTCAAGGGTTTACATTAATTTACCCTCATATATGTATACATACTGTATGTTTTTTTCTCATACCAGCATACCATCCCAGGGGCTAATAAAAGTGTATGAACTGCCGAGTCAGCAGAGAGATGGTTTACAGTTCCACTGGATGTGGGTTCAAGTCCCAGCTGAGGCAGAGAACAGTTTAAAGGATCTGAATTTTGCTAACACAGACTTTACTGATCTACCAAAGACCTGCTGACATGCTGTAAAAACACCCCCAATTATATCAATACATCAGTCCTGTATGAGACAGCTCTAGCATGTGCTGTATTCAGAAGTTTGAAAGGTGGGTGTCAGTGCCAAAGTGGTAACATGATGAGGTGTATGGTATTTAAGAGGACTGCTGTACCTCAAGAAACAGGTTGCTAAACCTTAGAGCCATTAAAAAAAAAGAAAAAAAGAGAAAAAAAAGTATACAGTGTGGTTCATATACTGTCTTTTTATCATGTCTGGTGATGTAAGAAAGGCAGATACTTGTACTTTGGCTGCTTGAAATTACTAATCATGCAACTAACAGATACACAAAACAGGCTGAATAAAGCAGGAAAAGTGATATGAAGAGTCGACAATGATGAAGGGAAACAACGACGGACAACACACAAGAAACAGGATGTGTAATAAATGGAACCAACTTGTATACTGTATGTAAGGACTCAGAAGCGAAGGCAGACAAGCAACAATATCATTAAGTAAGATTTCTATGTTCACAAATAAGAAAAGAACTTGTGCCTCCTGCTGCTACTTATGGTGCTTCTCCTTCTCTTCTTAGTGTCTCATATGCCATACCTCAAAATAACGATGGATATAAAACTGTTTCTCTGTAGTAAAATACCACACAACAGAATGTATACTTAAATCTACCAGTTCCTACATCTCAGCACCACATGCATATGATTAAAAAAAAAAAAAAAAAAACTATATACAAACTACTATGACTCTCTCAGTTCTCTAGATCAAGGGGTAGGCAGTATTAAGTAAAGTACAGTCAAAGCAATAACCATCTTCCCAGTTCCAACTCAAGATAATTTACAACTGGCAAAGTACAATGGAAATCTTATCTCCACTGGTGTGTGTTTCAGGTGGTTCATTTTTCACTATGTATTCATCAAACTCTGGGAAGATGGTTGCATCTCTCTGCACCTGGTCAATAAAAAACTTTACACAGTAACAAATAAAAATAACTGTACTGAACTCAAAATACTACTATAGTGCACTCTCCTATCATGCAGGAATATTGTACCCTGAATGCACCACTCAACAGGATTGTGTGTTATAGGAACCATATGTTTACATGTTAAAGGGTTTCATGGGATCCAACCCAACCCCAAGGTCACCATTTTGGGCTATTTTCATGATTTTTTCATGACATTTACCTACGTAATAAAGACTTATAACATACAAACACTAACATCCCTCACCATGAATGCATGATGTTGTGGGTCAGTTTAGTGGCAAAACACACACACACACACACACACACACACACACAGCACAAGTACAGTCACAGCGCAGGGAGAGAGCAGGCTCAAGAGAAGAAATGCATTGTGGACTGTGGTGAAACACCGCTAGCAATACATCATCACCTGACAATCCATGGTAAATGCATCTTTTCTGCGTAGTAAGATTTTGAAACACAAACAGGTGCCTCCTGCATTGTATGATTTCCATGTTCTAGGATCATGCATTATAGGAGAGCTGGCTGTATTCTGTACAGCTGTTGACATACAGTATTACTGACCCACTTCAATACAACAAAAAACAAGACAGAAAGCAGTGACTTAAACCCAGTGACACAACCTCTAGGTCCAACAAACTTTTCAGAGTTTTATGTAAGCATTTCGCATTTCACAACTGTTTGGCTAAAGAGGATGGCAATGGTGTAACTGAAAGTGAAAGCACACATGACCTGCAACTGTGAGGTCCCAGGTTCAATTCCTGGGTGGATAATGAGTTCTTTGGTCAAGGTCTCTTTACCCAAATCTGTCTGCACATAACACTGAAATTCATAAGTGGATTTGTAAATAGCAATTTAGTTGTAGTGTGAGGGAATGCCTGCTGGGTGTTTTCCTTACCTGTCATACTTCAGCTATTTGGTTCCTTCTTCCTTACATAAAAATAAAAAAAAATAAATAAAAAAGTAAAAAATAAACATGAGGGAATATCACTGTTCACAATGGTGCCTGTCACTTAAAATTTACAGAATATTATGTAGGTATTCATAATAGTTTCGCTAAAAAATTACGTGATATTACTATCTAACTCTGCAGCTGTCAACAACCACTTAGAATTTATTATAAAAGCATTTCATAACTGGGTGACTAAAAAAGGTTACTTGATAGGTGCCATCTACCAATTGAAGAATATTATATTCAATTTCGTAATAATCTGAATTCAAAGTGAAGCAACATTACAGTCCAAAACTGTACCTGTCACCTACCATTAGATTAAATTAGCTCTAATCTTATCCAGGAGGAGTTCAGCAAGTGTGCGCTCAACTTCCTTGTGTCGCTTGTCATGTGTGAACCACATGGCCAGGGAGCAACGGCTGCCCTCCCACACCGGCAGCACACCATGTGGGTTGTCTGGACCCGACGAGAACCCCACCAGACGCCCACACCGGGGCTTCACTGCCGACTACAGAAAAATGTAAACATTACGAGATGACTGAACAGCATGACAAAGGTAGAAGATGGCTGGCTACCAGAGACCCTCAGAGATTCTACCATAAGAGCGAAGTGTAGCTAAATGTTTAGTAATTAGTCACACGACTCAACATTCTCAAGTACGAAACATTCAGCTACAAGTAAACACTCTCAGGTAGGAAACACTGAGCCACAAGCAAACAGAGACAAGGCACAAGTTAATATTCATACCAAGGCTTTGAAACAGTTTAAGGGAACGAAAACCGAAACGAACAAAATTATGCTCGGAACAAAAACAAAAACAAAAACGTTATAATATTTACTGTTCCAGAACAAAAACGCTATTTTAAAATCCCTGTAACCAGTTAATAACGTTAATATTTCGTTCCGTGCCATATATGGTCAATATCCAATTTCACTTCCAGTAGCCAAATGATTTAAGTAAATACATCTTTTATCTGCAAACATTCTTCAATTCGAGGCAGGATTTATCACTCTCTCTCTCTCTCTCTCACACACACACACATATTTCTGCATCAAAAATATGACAATATTTTAGATACTGTGCACCATGTTTCCTGTAAATTAGGCACAAATTTACTTCCTTCTGCAGAAATTAAGTCTACTGTATTTGTTTACTTGGCAGTTGACGATGTGGTTTTGTTTCAAACAGTATCATATGCACCACTTTTCATTTAATTTGTGAAGAGTATTTTTTTACCTTTCATAATTATGAATTTTTGTCTTCGTGATATGCATCACGTTCCCTTATTTTATGAATATATTTTTTGCCACATAATAATTTAGTGATTCATGTCTTTACAGCAACTGAGATTGCAGTTTGCATACTCCTACACTACGCTTCCTGTATTGTATATGTAAATGTGTTGCCTTATTTTATAATGTAGTCGTATATAGTTCTTACGACATCTAAAGGTTTGATTTTGTTGGATGGTGCACCATGAAATGTATGGCTTTATTACCATCTATAAGAACGCAGTCATGTATAGGGCTAACAGCAATTTAATTACATGATTTGAGAATAATGTTCTAACCGGTTTTCATTTCTTTCTAACTTGTTCAGGAACGTTATGTTTCTAGGAGGAACGAAAAACAAAACGTTATTACTGTATACTGCTTCTGCTCGGAACAAACCGTTTGAAAAATAATTTCGTGTTTAAGCCCCGATTCATACTGTTACAAACCTTACTATACATCAAAGATATCTTTTCTTCTGGCAATTTCCAGCATCCATTGGGATGTAATTAGCCGGGTTAGGTACTTAGCTGACTTTACACTCCCTCTTCTGTCTTTCTTTCCTTCACTCTTTCCTCTTCCTTCTGCTTATGGATGACTCTACACTGAGTGACAAGCCAAATGGTTTCCTGTACATCAGGAAACCATTTACTATGCTGGGTGGTAACTATATAACCAAATTATGGCGCCTGGTGGTTAAGTGGGCAAATAAGGCGTTCCAATCAGATTGAGCTTGTGCAGGTTTATATCCAAGGGGTGGTTGGGGTTTATTGCTCAAATAATGCCACTCAGAGATGAGTGAGGCTGGTCACTCTCACCTAAAATGTCAGGACCAACTTGCCTAGCCCTGGGCTCCTACGCTCCTCATGGGACAACATAGGATTGGATGATAGATGGATGGTACTTAGTTCAGCTTCCAGTCCATACACAACATCAGTATGGGAATTCCTCAAGAAGAAACATGCCAGATTTAAGTAACAACTTAATTACCTAAAAACAATTACACTGTGGTAGGTGGAGGCACTCACCATCCACTTACTCGATGTAGTGCTGCTCCTGGGTGTCTCCCCTTTCCTCTCCTCCATCCTTCTTTCCTTCCATCCTCTTCTGTCTTTCTTTCCTTCATTCTTTCCTCATCCTTCTGCTTGCGGGTGACTTTACGCCCCCTCTTCTGTCTTTCTTTCATTCGTTCTTTCCTCTTCTTTCTGCCTGTAGGTGGCTCTACACTGAGTGACAAGCCAAATGGTTTCCTGTACACCAGGAAACCATTTACTATGCTAGGTGGTGACCATATAACCAAATTTTGGCACCTAGTGGTTTAGCGGATAATTAAGGCGCTACTATCGGACTGAGCCAGTGAAGGTTTATATCCAAGGGATGGTTGGGGTTTATTGCTCACATAATGCCACTCAGGGATGAGTGAGGCTGGTCACTCTCATCTTAAATGTCAGGACCAACTTGCCTAGCCCCGGGCTCCTACGCTTCTCTGTGCGGCAACATAGGATTAGATGATGGATGGATGGAAAACAATTACATGAATTCCTGATAATTCTACAACATACGTTACCATACAAGCTAAGTAATAACCTCCTTACATCACTGACACAGTATCCAGATCTAAGGAAATCAGATTTGTGCAAAATTATTCTTAAATCTCTTCTGTACAATGATGTCTTTTTTTTATAACTCCTGATAACCCTTGACGATTTTATATGGCTTTATGGGCTAGACACAGCTTCATTAACCCCTTCAGCATTTAAAACTCTACTCAAAATCAATATAATCTGGAAATAAGAACAAAACAGAAAAATATGTCATTAGACTGAAAGGCTCAAATACTGCTGCTTGAAGACACTTTAATTATGCCACATGCTTGATTTTCAGTTACAACATACCTCATATGATAGTCCAGATTTGTCACGTGTGAAGATAAATTCACCTCCTTTAAATTCATCATTCAAGTAGAGTATGGCACTGGAAAAGAATAGAAGCATCTCAATAAAATTAGAAAAAAAAAAAGAAAAAAAAAAAAGGCCATTTTCATACTACTTAGCACACAAAAATATACAACTCACCCTTCAATACTGCTCTGCAGCTCCACTGGCTCCTCACTACGCTTTTTCTCTTTCTCATGCTCTGTGCTCAGCAATGATGGGCATTTTATCATCCTACAGTGTTTAATTACAGGACTACAAACAGCAGTCATAGTTATTGCCACCTTTTATCCTATATATCATAAACCTCGTGGGAGCATACCAGTCATGTGGTTTACGAACAACCAATATACAAACCTCTAACAATACTGTACTTCAAAAAGTTATACAGATAATTTTGGGGGGACAGTGTAGCCATTTAGTACTGATATAAATTTAACATACAACACAAGATTTGGGGTTCTTAATTACAGTGGAGAAGTACTGTAAGTACCTGTAGTCTCTGTAGGTGTATGCGGGTGGCTTCCTGAGACATTCTCCCGAGTCCTGAAGGATACAATTATCAACATGCACTCCATGGCTTAGGTCCAGCCTTGACCGGTTGAATGACATCTCTGGGGAAAGTAAGAGAAAAATTACAAAAAATCTTTCCATCTATGATCAAGTCTTAATCCTGGGTGGGATGGTCAAAAATAAATCCTCTCCATGTTGCTCTGTCTTCTTCCACCAGGCTGCTTTCTCTCCAACTCACATATACTCTTACTCACATTACTCTCTCCACCCTAACCCTCTATCTAATATCAGCTGCACCAACTGCTGTATTGAACTCCTGATTATGCAGGGCATTCTAGTACTGATTCCTGAAGTCAATGAAAGACATAAGTAAACAAACTAATATACATAAATCTGAATGGTGGCAATGGGAGAAATCACACATTTCCCTCCTGTTGCTGATTTTATGTTCACTGTTTTATTTAAGTGCTTGTCTAACAGATCGTTGTGTATCTGAAAAACATTTTACAGGTTCTTCTCAGTAAGTGGCAATAGCAGCTCTGCAACTACTATTTGTAGTCATGTATGGGCAGGTCCAGAATATCCTTGATTTTCCCTCATGCCACATAATTATACTACCACAAAACTACATCATACCTTATCTGACAACATTACTGCAACTAGCAATTTTGTTTGACTCAGTGTGTGGAGATCAATGTGACTGATTTACAAGCACCCAACTGCAAGCACTCAATTTAATGCAACTGGTTATTCCAGTGGAAGATCTGTCTTAGCACTGTCAATGAATCTTTAGGTTATATGAGTACAAAGTCTCTGTCAGCTGAAAAAACTGCCTGGTGCATGCCACATCAAAAGATAAGGTTTGAAAACTTCAGCCAAGATGATATATAACATGATATTCAAACCTTTCATGAAAACAGCACACTGTATGAAGGTTGGGAAAATGGTCAGATATGATAAATCCTGTAACTACCATACTAGACAATAACATACACTGACATTTGAGTGATAAGAAAGAATACAACAAAGAACACAGAGAGAAAGACAGACCAGGCCGTGCAGTGCGACAGACGAGGTGTGTGAAGGTGAAGTAAAGAGGTTCCTGCAGGCGGAAGTGTCGCTCTAGGAAGTCTCGGCAGAGGTCAGTCACATCCAGAATCAACTCAAGCACTGCGTCTTCTATCAGTGCCGTATGGACCATCTGTTTGAGAGATGTGACAATGAATCAGCCAAGTCCCTTCCAGATGATGATATACTTTATTGGCCATTTCTTGCTCCTTCCAAATTATTTTATTCAACTGAACCACTGTGGTTGCACTGGCTTAAACTCACTGCTGCACCCACAGCAATGGGTCAGGGTGTGGGAATCTACAAAGAAACAAACAATTTTGTACTGACCTCACATCTTTTAGACTGGCAATGGCATGGTGGCTCCTTAGAGGCCTAGCCAAACCAATGGCATCTTTAATAGGCTCTCTTAGTGGAGTGGTTAATGAAGATTATATAACGCCATTAGTTTGTAAAACTTATCCAGACTTAACTCCTTCCATCAGATGATACACATTCAGACACCATAATGTGAACATTTTTCATTACCGCTACTACCTGTCTAGTTGCTGTGACACTCTAATTCAAATGTTTTATGGAAGAGAGGATAAAGTACATTATTTTTCAGGAGACATGTTCACATAGGAAATACAAAATAATATTTAAAAAATATAATTACTGTATGCCATAATTCCTCTTAAAGAATCCACACTGAGATTTGCCAAGGTACAGCTGAAGTGTTCTATGGATTGCAAGCTAAACCAAATGCCAAAACCAGCTAATTACTTCCCAACAGTTGCTGGAAAGTGTTGAGGGAAAAAAAAAATCTAATATGTGTAATAAGAGTTGTAACAATGTGTGAGTCTGAACAAGAACTAGGATTCTATTTTCCTGAGGCTGAGTTTTGTGCATAAAAATTGTGACTGTATGGGTACCTACTATGCTTATAGATACATTTCACCCTTGCATAGTACCCCAAGTCAATATGGCTAACCATCTACCTCTAGTATCCAGATAGGTTACTGACAAAAATTAAGAAACCCATTAATCCCTCTGATCACCACTTCTCCCTTGCTGATGTTAAATTTGCTAGGTGCACAATGAAAACACAAAAAGCTGGAGAAGGACAAAACCAACCAGGCCAGCTCTCCCTAACGTGACTCCCTGGAAGTTCTCAGCTGGAGTGTGAGGTGACGAGTTGTTCTTGTATCCGTCTCCCTCCACTGCTGCAAACTGAGGCAAAGCAAACATTAGTCCTTATCATCATCATTACCCTCATCATTATCATCCTCACCATCATCATCATTATCATCATCAACATCCTCATCATCATCAACAACATCACCCTCATCAAATTTCTCTCAGCCTGGGAACACTAGCTCAAGGGTGGAAACTAAGTAGTAAAAGAAGTGAAATATTACACAAACTTTTTTTTCCCGAGATGTTCTTTACACTATGTCCTGAGTGTATAGCTGAAGGGTACTATATCTAACCCCTTCAGTTTGAAAAGTCTCTCTTGAGCTGAAAAGTATTGTCTGGTGATGGTAAGAATAAAATCAAGTCCATCACCAGATTGAAAAGGTTAGCAACAAAAGATCCATCCATCCATCCATTATCCAATCCTAAGTCGTCCCACAGAGGAACGTAGGAGCCCGGGGCTAAGCAAGTTGGTCCTGACATTTAAGATGAGAGTGACCAGCCTCACTCATCCCTGGGTGGCATTACATGAGAAATAAAACTCCAACCACCCCTTGGATTTCAACCTTCACCAGTTCAATCCGATTGGAGTGCCGTAATTACCCACTAAACCACCAGGCGCCAAAATTTGGTTATATGGTTACCAACCAGTGTAGTAAAAGGTTTCCTGGTGTACAGGAAACCATTTGGCTTGTCACTCAGTGTAGATTAAAAAATAAATAAATAAACTGATAAATAAATAAACAAAAGGTGGTATAATGAGGACATACCCACACCTTAATGAATTCACTGAGGACAAGGTGCTCCATGGGCAAAATAATCCTCTGTCACCACCTGCTGTCAGCTATATAAAAACTGTCTGGCATTGGTTCAGATACAATACAATACAAAAGCTCACTGAGGACAAGGTGCTCCATGGGCAAAATAATACTCTGTCACCACTTGCTGTCAGCCATATAAAAACTGTCTGGCACTGGTTCAGATACAATACAATACAAAAGCTGCCCTGACCATATGGAGATTAATAATATACTGTACCTTGATAAGTTCACTAAGAACAAGGCACTCCATGGGTGACATGAATCCTTCGGCCACCACACGCTGCTGGCCACCCAGCTGCTGTGGTGTCTGCACCACACGCACATTTTGCTCTGCCAGGTTCTTCAGCTGGGTCGCTGTACGCTGCCGCAGCTCAGACAAATCTTCGCTTGCTTTGCTATGAGGCAGCTTTATTGGCTGAGGCTTGTCCTTGTCAGGATAGCAAGCAGACAACTGAAATATTTTACACATAAATAAGACGGTTGAATAGACATTTGGTTATAGACTGATACATGGATTGCTAGGCTGCCTGATTGGCAGACAGGTGGATAAAAAAAATAAATAAATAAAAATAAGTGAACTATATCATTTTACAGTTATCCTGTCACACCAGCCCACTGCAACTGGACTACAGATCTCTTCATTACCAACCATAGTTTTATTATCTCTTCATTATCAACCATAGTTTTATTGAATATTTTACAGCACATTGGCAAGGAAGTGACACTTACCAAATAAATACCAAACAAATGATAACTGAAATGTGTATAAGGCAGCTTTCCTTGCTCTACTGTTCACTAACACCCTGTAACTCACACCCAGGCCCATATTCTGAGTGGCACAGAAGACTTCCCTTCTCTTCCTTGGCAATTGATTATGCAGATTATACATCCACATCCTCCTGTGTGTTATTTATATCACTTTTCAATCACCTTACAAAGAAAGAGTAACTGGGATACTATGTGCAAAATAACCCACCACGAAAATCACTACAACAACAACTCTGAAACCCTGTAGAATATGACTCTGTGTAAATAAGAGGCCAAACCAAACTCTCTTATATTATTCCTGTTTGCCTTACTAGAGACATGAAGGCAATCCTTATAAAGAGTACTCGGATCTTCACTACTGTAACATACCAATCATACAAGTATCCTACAGATCTCTATTTTCAGTCCCTCTACTGTCTCACTACGTATAAGGCAGAAGAATATACAACCCACTCTCTTTTAATAATATACGACCTATCACTGTTGTATCATATCAACGAACTCCTATGAATCTGTTATTACTCTCTCTCTCTAGGCTCTACGTTCTCATCATGTCTGCTACTATTAAAGGAGTCAGGTTATTCTATTTCAGTAACATTGTACACCTTACTTCTGTATTGTGCAAATCATATCCTAAGAATATTTTCAGTCTCTCTCTAGTCTCCCACTTTTCACTATGTCTGTCCCTGCAATATGATTTCGTCCACTCAACACTCACCACTTGCCCCACCTCTTTATTTTTAACCTCTTTCATAACCTCATCCATGTACACAGTTTCCCAGTGTATGACGCTTAGTGTTCAAGTATACAGTAGTTTTTGCCGACTGTACAAATCCACTTTTTCATTTTCAGGCTCTGTCACATTTCCCACACTTGGTAATAGTCTGTTGACATCTACAGTACCTGTAAACATCTCCAATCCCCATATAAAAACAAAGACAACTTTACTCCTACTTATGGTACTGGGAAAAAAAAAAAAAATTGGGAACATAATTATCAACTATGTAGCTACCCCACAAGATAGATCTGAGAGAATGACCATCAGGTTTACATACGTGTAAGTGTGGTGCAAGTTCAGAAAGAAAAGATGATATAAGGAAACAACAGAACATTACATTAATTCGTTTGAAAGGTTGTTACTTAAATGAAGAAAAAGTTACTCTCAATCATTCGCTATATGAATGCTTAAAATGTTACAAGCATCACAAAGAATAAGGCATGTTAGACTGCAAGTACCATACAGTATGTCCTAGGCACATATTGCTTATGTTCTTTACTGTTCAAATAGTGTCAAAATCCCACTGATACCTATAAAAACATTTTACCAGTTTTACCAATGTACAGTACTGGCTATGAGAAAAGTTGTGATATACTGGAACATATCTGACATTAAGGACCTACTGTGCAGTATATGCATTGAAAAAGTACAGTACAGTACTGTACTGCATGTAAGTGGATAAAGTACAGGTATTTCTGTTTTATCTGGGTTGGCCATCAATGAAAATGAATATTGAAATAAATTAAAGCTGTAGGGGAAGTAGGTCAGTCTCTTACCCTTGAATGATGTGGACTACAACAGCCTAGCATTGGGCTCTCATATTTCACATTTTTAAAGTGTATTCATCCATGGCACTCCAGTGAGTTCATGCACCTTTACCATTAACATGTAGGCAGAAATGATATGCATGATTTTGTGTTTTGTTTATTATAAAAGGCATACAATAAAATAGATGTTCTGAGTACAAGATACTTACAGTAATTTGAAAACTCAAATGCCCAGTATGTGAATTTACATTAAAGGGACACTTATGTAAACAGTGTCTGGTGCAAAAAGTGGCAAAGGTTATGTAAGACACAAAAATCATGCATTTTCATATGAGTAAAAGAAACGTTAACCACTTCAGTGCAACGATGTACTTTTTATTTTATTCTTGTTACCTATATGCAATTCTGTTCAGATCTGGGTAGATTTCTGGAATCATCAACAGGTACCAACAGTAAAATGAAAAATACATCACTGATTTGAAGGGGATGAAAGTTTAAGAGGTTCACCTGAGATCACAGTGTTAGCACCATGTCAGTCAGTTGCTCTGTTAGTCTAGGAATGGTGGCCTCACCCTGTCACTTTAGGGGGTCACTGTGGGCAAATATATTTTCAAGTCAACATCACCACACTCTCAGTCAAAACTCTATCACATATTCACTGACTTGGTAAAGGTTATGATCAGATGTAAACATACAGTTCAGGACCATCTTCACTAAGCATACAAGTACTTCACACATCAGTGACACCATGCCATCCCATAGTGGCACCAACATAATTCGAATGATCTGCTGCCGGTTACATAAACATTTCTCAGTTTTCTCCCTATCCCCTGAAAGAGGGATGGTGAACTACAGGAGAAGGGTTGCTTCAACCTGTAGTCAAGTGAGTTTACATCCTGATGAATCACAGGCCACAACAACTTGATACAGATTTTTGTAGTAAATGCTGTCAATGGCAAGCCTTCACCCACAACAAGAGTGTAACCATGGTGCAGCTCATCAGATCAGGATGGACGAGGCAATACCGTACAACAGGACTGCTGATTGTGCAACTCTCATGATGCAGAGAAAATTATAAAATGAAACTTAATTTGTATAGGCAAAATACATGGGGCACTGTATTCCTATGTAATATTTCATGTTCCATCTTCTCCACACCTTTCTATTCTAGAAACGGAAAGATGGTACTGTAGGTATACAGGAAAATGGCTGATTTAATGACACACCCCACCAAGCTATAATACACTTTACAAAACCACACAGGGTGAAGCACAGTCAGGGCTTGGTATGTTAATTTGGTATGCGATAAATCTATAGAATGATGACTTAAGTTATTCCCAGTTTTGAGATAATGATGTTGAAATTTGTTTATATGATAACTGTGGTGGCCGCATGCAACAATTCCGTGTATATGTGGTGCCTCCCATGCAAGATGACGGTCAGATGTCTGAGCCAAGATAGGCACCCAGTGTTTACATTCACTGTGATCATCTCCCTTTCGTTCTGTTTTGCATGTGCAAGTGCACTGAAAAACCACTTCTATTGCCAAATAAGTGGAGTGACAACTTTTTGTGTGTAAAATGATGAAACTTGTGACTTGGAAATCATGTCTGGCAAGGAAAGCATGGTGCTACTGAGGGGAAACATAAAAAGGTAAGCTTTCTTTATGTTTTAGATTACGTGGTCCTTGGCCCACTCCCATCCCCGACGAACCCATATAACATCAATCACGGTAGACAATAATTCGCTACAGTTTTCACTCAACTTACCCTCATCGCATACCGAGGTGTGACTGTATTTTGCAAGCAAAAAGGTATAACAGAAAACTGGACCTCTTACAATACTGCAATGCTGTCCAAGATCATATAGGAAGCAATCCCAATGTACAAATATTATTTATCACACGTCTAATGAATCAAAGAATCTGAAATAATTACCATCAGCAGTGTATTCTCTACAACACATGCCAACATCTTATACATGTTGAGTGCCACTTTCGGATACACCAAAATGTAACTTACTGAGAGATTTTGATTAAGAGGAAATACATAAATCAAGAGATAAATGAAGTATCTGTTCTTTAGATGTCACAATGTGATGGAGGGCAATATGTTATGCACAGTAGTGACACACGACATGTCGTACACCCTTTGTACTATGTACACCTTGAATACACTCTAAATATAACAGAGCTCTTTGCAAGGAATGTCTTAATCCATAAGCATTAAAATGAAATAAGTGAACCAAAGATACATATTATCTGTAAATAAACTTATAATTCTACTCTGGGAGTATAATCTTCAGCCATACTGACAGTACTGGGGTTCATACCCTCCCCTATTGCACTGGTGTTTGTAGCACGTTCTGAGTCAGCCAAAGGATCAGTCTGAAAGGGAATAACACTGGTAGTAAGATATGGACCACATCTTCATACATGTGCAGTAGCTAGAGCTGTACCCACCATGATCCTCAACACAAGCACCCCCAGGATGCCATTCAACTTTGACCAGTATGACCAATTTGGTAATTCATTAGTTATTTCTCATTCATAGTTGTCTCAAAGTTGTTTCTTTATTATTATTATTATTATCATTACAACTGAATTAACAACTATTCTTAACTTAAGGTTGCTCATGATTCACTAAAGTTGTTCTGAAATCTGAAACTGGTGCTTATCTGTGTTTTTAAGCCCTCAGTAATGAATTGGAAGCATGTCTCAAAGTTACTGCACTCAATGAAGCACTCGAGTCAGTACACATCACACCCTGAGAGAACTGAAAGTACAGTACCTCCATATCTGAAAAGAATACTATGAAGACAGGAAATGGACTACCTATATAAAGGATTTTGAAGAAAATGAAGAGGTATTACGCTCCTCTGTGGGGCGACATAGGATTGGATAATGAATGAATGAAGGAATTATATATTTTTTCTTTACAAAAACACTGGGGTATACTGAAATACCCTCCTACTGACTACTGTATTTACTTCAATAATAATAAACAATAACTGAAGTGTGAACAAAATTACAGATGTTACATTCATGGTGGCACATACGGTTGAAAATTAAACTGGTCAAAAGAGTTAAGGTCATCCCAACAAAGCAAAATGTGTTAAAATAATACATTAAAAAACATATGAGAAAGCATGAGTTAGGTGTTTAAAGCATTATTACTGCATACAGCTAGGCAACTGCATAAAAATATATGATCAAGCATGGATGCTTTCTGAAGAGAAACATACTGTTAGTAGTCAAAAACTCATCAAATACTACAGTACTTCTTTCTGGACATAACCATAATTTACACACACATGAAGTAGACTACCTTGATTTATTTTCAATAGTATCCACCACAAAAGTATAGCCCTACACACATTACATGAACATAATAAATATTGTACCTGTAATGGGTCTTATTTCACAATAGCTACCTTGGAATGTCCCAAAGGAAAAAATTATACCCACAACAAAGAGATTCAAAGTCAAGTCAAAACTGTTGTATCTTGACTATAAACACAGACTCAGACAATTTCTTCCAGTGGTTGTTATCCACATGATCACCTGTGATTTTTTTTTTCATTAAGCACTGATTATTATTTTCTTTTCCTTTACCTACATCAGCTGTGGCCTTGAGCACATCAGAAATTAAACCTGGTAGGCTTCAGGCTGAAGTTCCCCTATTCCATTAGTCCACATCCACCTTTCTAGGGAAATGGAGAGAATGAGAGACATTTGTGTAACTGGGTACCTCACTGTGGGAAGGAACCTGGTCCAACCCTAGTGTGCCACTGTCTACCGCAAGGGGGCGCCAGATCCCTACACAGTATAATGATTATGTATTGTATTGTACCTGAAGGATGGCCCCATAAATGCAGTTACTTACCTGTGGTCAACGAGTCTACCCAGCCAGGTGGAGTACGGTTATGCAACAACAACAACAATTCCCCTTACCTTACGTTCAGTATCATCATCATCATCATCCTTACTCAAGAAAGCAAAGTTGGTCTCGATGAACTCCAGGAATTTTTCTTCAAAGTCCTCCCTTTCTTTGAACGCTACAACATCCTGCAAAGACAAAGCATTCACTTATTATATAAGCAACAATTTGTTAAACGACTCATGGTGGGGAAAACTTGATGGTGCTATTTCAGCTAATACCAGACAATTTTACTCAGCTCAGAATGAGTCACAGGAACCACAATGTTAATTAACGCTACATCAAACTGCTCCCAATCAAAAAATCTCTCCTAAACAGTAAATAACAAGAAAATAACTTCCATCATGTAATCAAAAGGGTTAAGTTACTCAGCTCATCTATGTCCTATTAAATTCTTGGTACCTACAGCTGTGGAAACCTACACCCCCATCACTCAAAAACCATGTTCCATCCATAGCCATCATAGAAGGCAAGGACTATATGCACTGGTGTTATATATGACTTATTTCATTTACAAGTACAGTATAATCCCAATTATCTGGTTACCAGGCAACCGGATTTATCAGACAAACGGGAAAATTCACGGCCTGACAAGTATATAAATAATGAAAGTGTGCCACTTTCATTGGCTACCCCAGCACGGGTTAGTCACGTGAGACTGGGTGAAGTTGGGGGACGTGAGGTGACGGCACTTCTGGTCAAGGTCATTTCCTAGTTAATCCCCTTCCCAGCCCTCCACCCCCCCTTCCCCCCTCCTCTTATTTAGTCACCATACATACACCCAAAAATCATCAGTCAGCCTTCCGCCAGCAGTAAACAAGAGCTCTCGCTGTTGTGTTGTCCTGATTCGTGATTTGTTCTCTGAATCCTAAAGTGCAAACTAATCTTAACACAATGTGGTCACCTTGAAATAAAAGCTGTACAAATGCAACTGTCTTGAAAATGGTGAACATCGTAAGACTGATAACAGAATTTAACATAGGAAATTCCACGGTTATGATACAAATCCCAGGGACCCAAGCTATTTTTGTGTGTGTGTGTGTGTATGTGTTAAAAGAAAGATGAATAATTCCACTGATAAAATGTATATTGTTCACTGGCTGAAAATGGGTGGTACCAGTGCAGTTTTCTACATAACTAAAAAACCACCCACGTGCTATCTACATCATACATAGCGTACATTGGCAAGTCCATTCTGTTAAATATAACTCATCTTATTCATAAAAACATGGAAAAATAAACTATAGAAATAAATCATGAGCATTTATAGGTGAACTGATGGTTTGGGAAGAAGTGTTCTGCAGTACAGTTATCACGAGTGCACAACTCTATTGTGTAGGTGCCCTCACTGACCGCCGTCACTCCACCCATCCCTCGCAACTCAGCTGTTTTGCAAATAATACAGTAAATACATAAGGATTGCAAAAACAGTAATTTCGTCAAAATAAAAAAGTTCGTTTCTATTAGCTAGAGTTTATCTTTTTGGCCAATGCAAATGCATTCTAAGCTTATGAAATCCTAGAACTCATTTGCATTGTCATCAAATGTATTCTAAGATGCCATCACTGAACACATTTGCATTGGCATCGTGCATTTTAAAATGATATCAGAATGCATCTGCACTGGCAATGTCATCAAATGTGTTCCAAAACTGTCATCTTAGAACGCATCTGCATTGTCATAAAATGCATTCTAAGATTATGTCATCTTAAATCGTATTTCCATTGGCATCAAATGTTTTATGATTGTCATCTTAGAACCCATTTGCAGTCATCAAATGTGTTCTAAGATGTAACCTTAGAACGTATTTGTACTGTCATCAAACTGATGTCATATCAGAAAGCATTTGCATTGGCACTGTCATCAGATGCGTTCTACAGAACACATTTGCACTGGAAGAGAAGAAATACTAGCTATTAGAAATGATGCATTTATTTTAGGCTATTTGACAAAATTACTGTGCTTGCTGAACTATCTGCAAAACAGCTGAGTGGTGGGGGAGGGATGGTTACCGCAGTCAAGTGAGGTGTAAATGGTTAGGTTTGGGCCACCGAACGTAAACACAGCTGTGAGCAAAGGAGTCGTGATAAATGTACTGTAGAACACTTCTTTCCAAATCATCTGTTCATCAATGAATGCTCAAGATTTATTACTTTAGTTAATTTTTCCATTTGATGAATAAAATACTGTAATGAATGACATTTAAAACAGACCATGTGCACTTTGCATTACTGCAAGACACTGCAACCACGTGTGTTGCATCAGTTGGGTGTGTTTTAGGTTATTTCAATGGAAAAATGTTAGTGTGGCCCTGGATATGAGTGGTATTGTATAAACTGCAATGGTACAGTCTATGTATGAGTATATACAGCAACATCAGAAACCCGGGAAAATTCGGTAACCGGGAAGGTAAATTCACCAAGCTTCTCGGTTAACTGGGATTGTACTGCATACAAACTGTGCCACCATATAAAAGAGTTATAGGAGTCATGTTATAACCACAATAATGGGACTGCCCCAACTAAGTATGTGTGTGATGTAAACAAAAACACTGATGCCATAGTGACCTCCAACATGCCATCCCATGTAGTGCCTGGAGGGGAGGTGATTGTACAAGATAGAGTATGACTGGTGAGAGAGAGGTTTGAAGTGGTAAGCGGAAGGCTTGGAGTGGTGAGGAGAAGGCTTGATGTGGTAAAGGGGAGGCTTGAAGTGGAGAAGGGGATGCTTGATGGGAAGAAGGGGAGGTTTGGAGTAGTGACAGAAAGATCTGGAGTGGTGAGAAGAAGGCATGGATGGGTGAAACAAGTGAAAGAAATCCTTGAAGTGATGAGAGGAAGGCTTTGAGTGGTGAGAGGAAGGCCTGAAGTGGTGAGGAAAAGGCTTGGAGTGGTAAAAGGAAGGCTTGGTGTGGTGTGATGATTAAGTAACAAACATGTAATCCTCTGAGGCTCCATCAATAATCTAGGGGCACTAGGCTAAGCTACATAGATTACAGAAGGTCCTTAATATATTCCAATTTATGTATTCATTTATTTTTATCTATTTATATATTGGAAAGAAAAGTGAATTGTATTTTGTTTTTGTTGATCTGGAAAAGGCCTTTAACAGAATCCCTAGAGAGGTGGCAAAGAGGGCAATGAGAAAGCTAGAGTTGGAAAAGTGGCTGGTTTGGGTGGTTATGACCATGTACGTGGGTGCTCGCACACAGGTAAGAGTAAATGGAGTTTTGAGTGATGAGTTTTCCGTGAATGTTGGTGTGCATCAGGGGTCAGTTTTGAGTCCCTTGTTGTTTATCATGGTGCTTGAAGCCCTCTCACGTGACTTCAGAGATGGACTCCCGTGGGAGATGTTGTATGCTGATGATTTGGTGTTGATTGCAGAGAATGAAAAGGAGGCAGAGGAAAGATTTAAGAAATGGAGAGATGGTATGGGGTACAAGGGCTTAAGGGTAAATGCAGATAAAACAAAAGTGATGATATCTAGGGTTGGTGGTGGTACAAGCAGAGGAGAGGGAGAGTGGCCATGTGCAGTTTGCCACAAAGGTGTGGGAAGTAATTCCATCCTGTGCAGTGTTTGTGATAAATGGGTGCACAAGAGATGTAGTGGTATTAGAGGTAGACTGTGAGATAATGCTAATTTTATGTGTGCGACGTGTCAGGGGGAACAGGTGGAGATTGTTAGGCATGAAAGGATTGAACTTGCTGGTGAGTCTCTTGAGCGTGTGGAAGAGTTTTGTTATTTGGGAGACATGTTATGTGCCGGAGGTGGGGCTGGAGTTAGCTCTGTTGCTAGGGTGAGAAGTGGTTGGAAGAAGTTCAGGGAGCTGTTGCCTCTCCTGACATTGAGAGGATTCTCCTTACGTGCTAAGGGGTCTTTGTATGCAGCATGTGTTAGGAGTGTGATGCTGTATGGCAGTGAGACCTGGGCAGTAAAGGAAGAGGATATTTGCAGGCTTAAATGTACAGAAATGACAATGATTAGGTGGATGTGCAGTGCGTTCCTGCGTGCAAGGCCTGGGGGGACTGGGTTTACGATGGAAGAGTTGAGAGGTAGGATGGGACTGGAGTGTATTGGTGTTGTGATGAGGAGAGGTAGGCTGAGGTGGTTTGGACATGTGGAGAGGATGGGGGATGATAAATGGGTGCAGAAGGTGAGAAGTGTTAATACTGGGGGAGGGGTTGGGAGGGGTAGACCGAGAAAGACATGGGACGCGGTCATTAAGTGTGACCTTAGGGTTAAGGGATTGAACAGGGAGGCTGCCAAAGATCGAGCAGCATGGACAGCCGCCATTAGGTGACCAAGGCCGACATATGCAAGCATGTTGGAGCCTTCAAAAATTATTATGATTACGAAACGATTACGATATTTATTTTTTGCTAAGTTCATGATACACGTAATTTACAAAGAAAACTCTGATAATCTAAACATATCTCCAACATATAATGACTTACATGTACAGAAGAATCCTACCTTTCTTGGGACAAATAGCTCCTCCGCCACCTCCTCCTGTGTGATATAAAACTGTTTGTTGCGGTTCTGCGTCTCATCCTCGGGACTCATCACCAGGTAAGACGCAACTGCTTCACTTGCTTTCTTCATATTACCCACTGTAATAAACAGTACATAGTGAGATTATTAACTCCTTAACTACAATAAAAGATTTCATATTGTATTCTTCCTACACTAGTTTATTTCATTCAAATTCGGTAGCTCGATCGGTAGAGAGTTGGCTTGCAGTCCCGAGGGACCCAGGTTCGAAACCTCGCTGCGGCAGGGAACAGTTTAAGGATCTGAATTTCATTAAATCAGGCTTTAGTGATCTACCAGAAGACCCGCCGACATGTCGTAAAAATAACCCCGCTAATACCAATACACCAGTCCTGTATGAGACAGCCCTAGCATGTATTCAATATGGATGGTGGGTATTAGCGCCGAAGTGGTGACATGTAGTATGTAGGAGGATGGCTGGGCCTTGATAGCAGGCTGTAAAGCCTATGCCCAGAGTCGGACACATAAAAAATAAAAAATAAACTATAAACACATGCCACATTATTATGTGTAAGGTTCAATTATTATTTTTAGCTTTTATCTTGAGTCCCACATTGATTGGTTCTTCAAAAAAAAAAAATTATGGAAAAGGGATTGTGGTAGTTGTTGCTGTTCAACCCTGGTTAACTACTTTTCTAGTTCATAAGGTCCCTCCAATGATGAAAGTATGAAACAGAGAAATACAATCAAAAGGCTGAAGGAGTCAATGAATCTGCACTGAAAATTATACGAAGTTCACTTCATCTTAACTTCTACATTAAGCAATGCAGATTTTAAAAACTAACTGAAATTATGATACGTCTTGTATTAATACAAACAATTTTCTTCATACTACCAGCAGCTGGATCCTGACCCTTCATGCTACCAACAATGATGAATAAACCATAAAATTAAATAAGTGATACATTTAGCAACCTACTTATCTGTCATATAGCACATAACCATCTTTCTCCTTATTCACAGTAAAGCACTTCCATAAAACTTAATGTAACTGAATGCAATGCCACTGCTCACTCTGGTAATAGGAATACTGTAGGTAGTTGAAGTAGGATGGGAAGAACTCATCATCAATTTCACCAAAGAGGTCACTGAGTTGCCACAAACACCTCCTCTTGCAGCGCAAGGTGTATGTGTAGTGATCTGAGAAGAAATAATATACTTGTACTAATTTTCACCCTGAGTCAATTTGTTTATACTGAACAAAACTAGGGAAAGTCAGGGTTGCATGAAATTTGATGAGCCTTAGTATGATGTTGGAATGGCTCTCCTTAGTTACTAGTCAAACCACTTAAAGCAGAATACACTTGGCCATCACCTGGACTAAAAGAGGTTAGAGATTTCGATGAGCCTTAATTATTGTTGGAATGGGTCTCCTTGGTTACTAGTCAAACCAACCAATCAGTATATACTTGGCCATCACTTACACAGAAAGAGGTTAGGGGTTTTTGTTAGGCTAAAACAAATGTGCAATAGTCCTGCTGCCATATCCCCTTCACACCAGTACACAAATATACACTCACAATCACCTACAGTTCATCCTCTTAAGTAATAACTTCAAGGGTACTGCCCACATATGTACTTTATTTTGGACAGTGCTTTCAATTTTTTCACAAGTGAATTATGTCACTCACCTCTACCGGGAAAAAAATGAATGTATATGCCCAAAGAAATAACAAATCATATAGCTACGGATAAATCAGAAAACAAATACTGATGTTACTTATACTGCATATGCTGACAAGCTTCATGTTCAACAAAGTGTTCAGAAGAGTCAAATCATTCAAGTACATCTTTCAATGGCTAAGTCAACATATATATACTTAGGGGAGGCGGTAGCTCAATCGGTAGAGAGTTGGGTTGCGGTCTCATGGGACCCAGGTTCGAATCCTCGCTGGTGCAGGGAACAGTTTAAGGATTTGAATTTCATTAAATCAGGCTTTACTGATCTACCAGAAGACCCGCCGACATGTAAAAATGACCCCGCTAATACCAATACACCAGTCCTGTATGAGACAGCCCTAGAATGTATTCAATATGGACGGTGGGTGTTAAGCGCCGAAGTGGTGACATGTAGATTGTAGGAGGATGACTGGGCCTTGATAGCAGGCTGTGAAGCCTATGCCCAGAGTCGGACACATAAAAAAAAAAAAAAAAAAACTGGGTATTTTTTCAATGAGGTTTTCCAGCATCACCACACACAACCTGATAGCCCAATTAAAAAAAAACAATCTACCTCTCTATCCCCAGATGCCTTAATCCCAGAAGAGGTGATCACAAGCAAATCTCCTCCAGGTAATTTTGCCCTCTACCATCAGGCTGCCCTTTCTCCAACCCCATATATCACCTCGCTTACATACTTCTCCACTCCATCCTTCCATCTCAATCATGGTGTCTCCCTCCCTCCATCTCTCTCACATACACTCTCCTCATGAATCAAATTTTCCAATCACTTCACATGGCTAAACCACCTCTAGATATTTCTCCTAATGCATTTCAACACATTCACAGCGATGCCACAAAAAGTATACAAGAACTAGAATCTGAACAATTTGGTTTCCTTACCAAACTCTTTGATTTCCTTACTAAACACCTTGATTTCTATACTGAACACTCTGATTTCCTTACTTGCAACCGATGCAATGAAGTCAGGGTACCAGCCTTGATTAAATGGGTTCTCACACAGAAAACGACAATTCTCATAACTCTCATAAAACAACGTCAAACTCTTCTCCATGTGGGTTACCGCTGTCTTATAATCAGCATTGTCATAGGCCACGGTACCATTGATGTACTCCCTGCCATACTCCTGCAACACAAAACAATCAGGCATCAGCAGCGTTAAGGGCCACATTCTCATCAACAGCCCAAAGTTGACTATATCAGCTACAGGCAGCCATCATTATAAGGAACCTCTTTAAACATCCTTTTTTGGTACTGTCTTAAGTCCTAAGTAAATTAAACAAAACTCTCTTCTAAAGTTCCCTTACTAACTGCAAAGGGGGTGACAGGGGGAGATACATGGGACTCAGTTGTATGGCATGGACTGGTTAAACACACTGATTCAATATACAGGTGGGAAAAGATGGAAGGGAAAAATGACTATCTGGAAAGGAGACTTACCAATTTTACCCACTTTACCTATGCAGTTGTATGTAAAAAAAATAAAATACAACAAAGTTTGGATATTTCAACATTCATCCTTTGTTTACAACAAGGACTGCATGTACTATGACATTCATCTTGATGTAATAGTTATCAAACAATAAGGAAATATCATCTGATGCATGGGGTAAATGACAAACGCCTATAACAGAGAGCATCCACCTTAATGTTCCAAGCTGACCATATCATCTACTTTGTTGGCTGCCAAGATGGTGTCACAGCTAATGTATACTGGTATGGTAATGAGAACTCCCTGTACATCATCTGATTCAAGGGGAACTATGTTGTATAGAGGGCAGGTACCTTAAGCTCCAAATTGACTATATCATCCACACTGATGTCTCCCTCAGTGATGTAATATTGTAGGTTGGTTGTCATCACCTGGTGGTCGGGCTGAGCTGACAATACTGTAGCTGCTGCATTGGCTGCGTCCTTTATGCGCCCCAACTGAAACACACAAACATGCAACACACTCAGGGCCATATGCTAAACCCTTAATCCTTTCAACTCCAAAGTAACTACTGTATGTTATTTTCTGCTACCACCACACAATTTTACTATATTTTGTATCTCTGGTAAAGGAATTAATGAAAGCTGTATCTAACCCCTTGTTTTAAAAAAATTTCAAACTCTACATCCATCCATCCATCATCCAATCCTACGCTGCCCCATAAGGAGCGAAGAATAATAATGAAGATGGCAAGAATAAAAAAATAAAAGAAAATCACCAATGATGTGCCAAAACTTCAAATATATATTCAAACAAGTTTTTGTGTTACAATTATATACTAGAATTGCTGGTGACTGTTGTATTGAGACAAATTACTTTAACACAAATTTCTGTAGCTACTGCACATATTACTGCATGTGAACAGAAACTCAGCTGATGTAGTGCTACCTTCAGGTGACTACACTGCATGATGTCAAATGGCTTCCTACACTACATGAAAGCATTTAGAACCTTGGGTGGGAACCATATACCATACCATAACCAATAGTAAGATGCTTGCTGTACATATAAGAATAAAAAATGATGAGTGAAAAATTTGAATTCCACTCTCATAAACATAAAACAGATGGAGGACAACATAAAAGCATGCTAATGGCAGATGAAGTTACAACAGGGAGGAGGGGACCAGAGCAGTACATCAGAGGCAACTGAAGTGACCTCTATGTTACAGTATCATTAGGGTGAATTCTGTGAGGTGGGGAGAAAGCACAGGCCTCCCTGACATGCAAACAGGAAGTTACAAAGTTTGCTGACAAGATGAGGTTCAAGTTTCATCTGTTACTGATTGAGCCATAGCATCTGATGAGAGAGATGTCCAAGTAACATCAGCAGCAATTTTATAGTTTATGGGGAATGAGAGACTGATTAGGAGAGTATGTGAGAGAGGTGGTAGAGGAGAGGGAGACTGAGGATGAGGTGGAGGGACTGGGAGGTGAGGTACTGTATATGAAAGATGTTAGCGGCTTGATGGCAAAGGACAAGGTGGCAAGGAAATTTATTTGTGGTCACCTCTTCTGGGACTATGGTGCCGGGCTAAAGACGGACTGACAGATACTGTAGACACAGATACTGTAAATACATACAGTAAACAGATATACAGACAGAAGGACAGTTAGACTGATACATGCTGTAGGCAGAGAGATAAAAAGATACTGCAGGCAGACAGATAGGCAAACTGGTACAGTGGACAGATATGGTTTACATATTTGGGCCCACATTCTTATCAGCTCAGGTGGCTCTAGCATCTCTTTCTTATTCAGTGTTTCTGCAAATAGCACAATAATCCCTTCAATTCCACCATAATTTTTTCCCCTCCCTTCCACCTGGGAATTTTATTCTGGTTTGGAGGCAATTTCTGAACTCACAAGGTTATATATAGCCTTCACAAACCTAATCACACTACATCTCACCTAAAATAAATGAAGATGTTTTGGCCCTGCGATCATTTGAAAATGAATCCATTGAGGGTGGGAGGTGTCAATGTCAGAATTTAAAGGATTATATTCTCTTACAGGTCATAGGTTATTTATATAATCCATATTGGTACTTCAAAAAACATAGAAATAGCATAGATGAAAATACTACGGGAGGGAGAGGCCGAGGATGAGATGGAGGGATGGAGTGGAGAGGTACATGAGAGAGAGGGGTGTGAGTTGGAAGCGGGGTAGTGAAATGGCAGAGGACAGAGCGACATGGAGGCGATTTGTTTGTGGTCACCTCGTGTGGGATTGAGGCGTCTGGCAATAGATAGATAGATAGAAAATACTAAGGTATGGTATAATAATGAACATACCGTAAATCATTAATACAGAAATCCTAGGCCTTTTATGCTCAAAAGGACATAACCTTTGGCATATGACATTTATCTTTCCATCAACCCTCCCCCTCAACTACTCTACGCTGTCTGGTATTGTTTACAAATCTGCCAAAATGGTTTAGTAAATGCAAATCAAAGTACTGCAGTACTGCATACAGAATACTTTTTCCATTTCGTTATTTTACTGGTACAGGTATTTTATTTTTGCAAGATCCTCCAATACTGGACAGTACTAATATAATCCATAATTCTATTGCATTTTGTCTCTTCCTTTAATTTCCTTAGTGTTTCTAACCATCATGCAAGTACAATACAGGATTACATTAAGCTGTACTACAACAGTGCCTTATGCATTCAGATAAAGCTGCAAAAGAATATACTGTATGACAAAAAGAAAGATCAGTAAACAAATATACTGTACAGGTATTTGGCTGTCTGCCTCTCAGTAAGTCCACATAGTGTATACCGTACCAGATCATATATTTCATTATCATAGCTTTATTGTACCACATCATAAAGAGTAAGTGAAGGAAGAGAATACAACAATGTACAGAGTAGTGTAGTGAAAGAATGTGATAGGTGATAGGTGGTAGTGCAGTGAGAGAAGCTGATAGGGTATAGACAGGTGGTGAGGTGTTCAAGGAGGTACTATAATTACTGCTAAACATCTGGCAACTGCAATGTGCAAGGAGAGTAAAACAAAGCTTGAGGTAAAAGAAACATCACTTTAGAGTAGAAAACAGCATGCTGAACATAACATCATTCTGAACAGTAAGATGATTAGTTTGTGTGCTACTTCCAAAACCCCTGAATGGGTGTGAAACCTGGCTTGTAAAAGATGGGTAACACTAGACTTCTAGATGATGAAATGAGTTTCTTCTGCAGGCACTGCCATGATGGATGAAGAGTGAAGGAAATTCACAGGAACTCTAAAATGAAAGGCAGTTATCAGAGTGAAATGTGGCATTCCTGAATGGATAAACATAATGAGATTATATAGAGTTGCTCAAAGAATGCACACAGACAGGTTGCCAAAGAACACTGGTTAAACTGATAATGAAGGTAATAGATGAAGATGCTATGTATTATGGGGGGGTGCAGAAGATGATGACTATGGTGATAACTACTTGTGTACACCATATATGCTGTTATCTTAATGATCACTAAAACTAAAGATAAACTAAAGTTTAAGTACACCAAGCCTGACTTTATCTAAATATTGTTTCATCACTATTATATCAGCATCGTCCCCTTTCACATTTATACGTGAGGGATGCAAAAACAAGATCAAACAACAAAGCTGGAGAAGTATCATACAGAGTGCCTGATCAGATAGGCTAAATATCTGATAACCATCATAAGTTTGATAATGTAATAAGCAATTAACACTGGTGCAAAATTTGATCAATCATCAATCTTCAGCAGTATGGTTTTTTTTTTTCTTCACCTAATAAACTCTCACTCCCGTAACTTGAATTGACAATAAGTTATGGCTGCATGAAAATCAGAGCCTTAGTAGCAAGGTAGGAGTGAGTTTCATCAATTACTAACCACATTGACCTCTCCATTCCAACTACACCTGGGCATCAGAGCTGAGAAGAGTTAAGAATCTTGGTCATTAGAACAAATGTGTTGTAATCATCTCACCCTGTGCTGTAGGTGTACAGCTGTTGATTACCAGAGAAATTTTCTTTCTTCAAACTACTGGTGCTCCTTGCTCTCCTTCCTCTGTGCTATGATACTGTACTTGCCAACATCCTTTGCCAAACAGTTTCTATACAGAAGCATTTCACCATTAGTCAACTCACCTTGTAATAGCACAGCTGCAGGTAATCATAGGGCTTTCTCTCTTCAAAATATTCCTTGATATGACTCTCTACCACACGGTCCATGCGATCCCCAAACACATCCTTTTTGCACTTGGTGACACAAAGCGTACTGCGCACGGTTCGCTCAAAAAATCTGTCATCTTCAGTTAAGGTCGCAGAGAACAACTCTGCCGAACTACTTTCTTTATTACAAATCTTTCGGCACCTGGAGGAAAGAAGTACAGGTATATCGGTATGAGATCAAGAATACATACAACAACAGTAAATCCTTGTTACAGGGTGGTGGTGTTCCAAATAAATACAATTTTTCATTTACAATGGTAATATAATTTGAGGAAACTGGCAAAACAGTTTTCTTGGTGGCAATGAAACAAATGGTAAGTTAGCTGTAACTTATTAAAGACTAAATACTGTAGCAAGTAGGACATAAAAACAGAAATAAATATAAAAAAAACTCTGCACAGACAATGATACTATAAAGTCTATACTGAAGATAATGGAAGCCTGTGGCACAAATTCCAATTACCGGTAGCTATATACAGTATCTACTTTATTTTCCTGAATCTGGGTGGCATTATTTTTGGTACAAGGTATATCCTTGCTCCAATCTTATCATCTTATTCAGCTTAAGGCATATCATATTCTAGGGCTCTATCAATGCTGTATCTATACCCTTCTGTTTGAAAAGTTTATTCTAAGCTGAATAAAATCTGAAGACAGAACATGTAAAATGGAAGATATCACTAGACTGATGGGGTTAACGGATATTATTGGAAAACATCAACCTCACTGCAGACAACACACTATCATCTATTTTTTTTTTTTTTTTATGCAACGAAGAAGGAACCAAGGGCCATGGGCCCGCATACTGTTCCATCCAAGAAAAAGTAAAAACAATACAAAAGAGAGCCAAATTCAAGATCCATTCATTTCGAGATGCCTGGACACACTGTGTTTGAAAGATTGGAGATCATAGGAAGCAGGGAATACAGACAGAGGGAGACAGTTCCAGAGTTGACCAGTTGCATAAATGAAGGACTGGGAGTAACGGTTAACTCTTGCATTAAAGAGTTGGACAGAAGAGGGATGAGAGTTTGTTGCTAGACGGGTACTACGTGCCCGTCGTAGAGGTGGAGGGATGCAAGCAGACAGTTCAGAGGAACAGTGACCATTGAAGTAGCAATAGAAGAGAGATAAAGAAGCAACAGTGCGGCGAAGAGACAAAGGTTGAAGGGAATCAGTAAGAGGAGGAGAGTTAATGAGACAAAAAGCCTTTGACTCCACCCTATTGAGAAGAACCGCATGTGGGAAGCCTCCCCACACATCTGCTCACAATGCATAAAAAACTGCTATCACTGGATGCTACCACATGATTTGCTTTCCTTTTCTTTTTTAACCATATAAATCTGAAAAACAGCTTGCAAGTTCAAGAGATGTACACTCAAAACCAATAGCTAATGTGTCGCACCTCAGCGGACAGCGAGGACCACTGAGCCATCTATTCACCCTTACAGAGAAACAAATGCCAACAAGGAAAGGAAGTGAGAGTGACCTCACAAAGATGACTGGGAAGACAGTGGAAGGTGATGAACATATATGACCTATGGCTGTGTCTGCTGGAGAGGATACTTATTATCACCTTCCTCATCCTGCAACTTATGAAATACTGTATACAGTACCATAATTACCACTAAATTCCCTCCCCACTTATACCCACACCAAGTTGTCATGACTTTTCACTCAATGGAAAAAAGAAAAAAAAATGCTTTTCTGATGTGTACATACTAGCTCAAGCAAACTGAGGAGTATACAGGAAAAAAAAAAAATCTAATGAACACATGTACAGTATGGTATATATATGACATGAATGTATTTCACTACTGTAGTGGATGTATGCAGTTTTTGGTAGTGTACACTGATGCCAACAGCAGTCTGCACTCACTGAAACAAGTGATGTCATCGGCAGTCAATAGGCTACATTTATTTATTTATTTTTTTTTTCAATCTTCACAGGTACCAATACAATGCTGTGCACTGATTTCTCCCCACCCCCTGAGCTTAATAAACTAACCTCAGTATACATCTCAATGTTCTTAATATAACTACCATACCAATACTTTTGTAGAAAAATAATGGCATGCAAACTGAATTATCTGCCCAGTATGCCATATCAGGCAGCAATTAAATGTTGCTGTAAAAAGAAATCTGTATGTCAAGTTTATCATACCCACCTGAATTAAGGCTGTGTTCTGGTACTCTACTTGTGGCATAGTTCTCAACCTAAATATGACTGTGTGGCTTTTATATAACTTGCAGCTATATATCACTCTTGGATGTATCAGCTATGGTACTTTGTCTTCTAACTTAATCACACTACCAAATCCCGACAGCTGAAGTCAATGCTGCAATATGTAGCTAACTTATTCAGTATAAGAACATTTTGTTACATGAACTCAAAACTTCTGCATGGCATATATGTAAACTATTTAACAATCATCAATCACCATCAGAGTTGTGGTACAGTGGTAGAGTGTGTGTTTCACACGCTGAGTTGCAAAAACTTTGGGAAGCGTTCACCAAGCCACTTACCGCTTTGGCAGACACAAAGCGTGCTGTGATTGAACCAGTGTCACATACTAGTATGCTTGCACCCAGTCAGCTTAGGTGGGCCGATTACAAATGGTTCACAGAATACACACACATCCTAAGCCACTCCAACACAACACTCACAAGCACTTCTCACCCTACATACAATGTTTGCAGAGCACCACATGTTGGTGTAGATAGATACATAAACAGACACAGAGTTAAGTTTCACACACTTCACTGATACATGCAGGACACCCAGATACAAAAATATATTGTCTGTTGACAAGTTTCAGCCAAAAATGGAAAAACAGTATGAGATTTTGATCCAATTTTTGGTATTTTAGACTTCTTCTAAGACACGTTTCTGCTATGCTATTTTTGTCAAATTATTTGCATTGTACTCTTCAATATAACCTAACTCTTAACGGTAAATTACAAATAATTTGTGACAAAAATGAGACCAAAATCTCGAAAAAATGGGTCAAAATCTCGTAATTCTGTTTATGACTGAAATTATAATACCGAAAACTTATTACCAAACGGCCAATGAAGTAGCTGCTATTCATATGGTATGAGTTTGAGCCAATTAAGGACTCTGTTCAATCTTCTGAATAAAGGACTTCATATCCTATCTGTATGGAGTCTGAAGTTGGCACCCACCTGGCGATATTATCCGTCATCCAGTGCCAGTCCGCCAATGCCCCCTCCAGATATTTAGCACAGTCCTCCCAGTTGTTCTCCAGGTAAGCAGCAACACCCTCATTGTACAGGAAGTCATAGGGTTGTGATTTAAATTCAGGCGTGCTATCCAACTCAGTGATCAACCCCTCCCCGACGCACCAACCGACGCTCAGCACAAGTAAACACACTCCTGTCACGGCTCGCCCCGCTCTAGACATCATTTTTCTTACTTTGGTCTGGATATTTTCTACTTAATGCGTTGGTATATTACGTATTTTTCCTGGTAGAGTTTAGTGATGCTATTTCATGTATGTACTGGCACTAAAGTTTTCAAATGTCATGTAATGTTTGCGCGTAGACAGTAAAATGTTTTACTCTAAGACACATCCCTTCTTCTCTTCCCACCCGCCAGACACTTCTAACACTAGGCACCCGGCTCACCACCCCCACCCGCACCCTTCTTGGCCTTTACCCCCACCATTACTAAACACTCATAAATGCGTGGACACGCCCTTTACTTGTTCTTAATTTATTACAGCATTAAAACGTTCCAAGTTTCCTTTGTTAACAACTGCCAAATAAAAGAAAAAATCCCTATCAAGTGCATTGGGGAAAACAACTGGCGTCTGTTAAGGCCTGGGGTCAATGAACTCTGCTGGTCTTTCTTTCCTTGACTAACATACACGTCTAACTATCTGTGTATTTCGATACTGCATGTACTCACAACTGGGAATTTCCCGTAAACTCCATACATGGCACCTCCAAACCACCATAACGAGAACCACAGACTCTTTTTTAACCTAACACGATGTTGCCATCTCGCAAAATTTTCTGCACTGTATAAAGTAACACTTATATCAGAAATAATACGATTATTTTCACCTCCTTTTGTTGTACTCTGTACTCGTTTTTTAACTTATAACAGGGAAAAAGAGTCTACCGTTTGCAAGAAGTCATATGATCATGCACTACTGCCGCACAACCTCAGCGCCAAAAACGAAGCTAGCAATTAATTTCCTGGTTAGTCATGCTAGCAATCCCATGACGATTTTATTTAGCTTAGGATCAATTTGTCGGATTGGAGGGGTCAGACATAGCCTTAACCCCTGCAATATGAGGAGCATTTCCATAGCTTGGAAAAAAAAAAAAGAAAAAAAAGAAGTCATCTATAACCAGACGCCATAATCCCGTTAAGGGGTGGCCGTTTCTTTGAGTTAGTTGTTTTACGGGGAGGAGCACTAACCCTCAGCCAACCCATTTGCTGACACGTAGGGAACACATATGAGTTTGTTATATAGTTACCAACCAGGGCTTAATGGAAACCACTTGGCTTGTCATTGTGTAAAGCCACTTGAAAAGAAGAGTAATAAAGTGACAGAAAAGATGGGAGATATATGAAGAGAATGGCTCATCACTCACCTACCCCAGGCGACCCGCTGATAAGGAATTAGTCCCCTGAACTAGACCTTGACAGATCATATAGCCCTGCTAGGGTGATAGGAGACTGCTACCCCTCCCAGCAAGGCAGCTACCCGGGCAGGGTACGAACTCTCGACCTCACAATCTCGAGTCAAGGCTCTACCACTGAGCCACCCCTCCCCAGACCTGGTGATAGGGCGTTGCTGTCATCACCTTCACCCCATGGCTCATGCTGTTCTGCTATAATATAGTCCTATGCTACTCTGATACTATGCACTCCTATATGTAACACACCTTGTGAATACCTCTGTAGTTTATAACATATTCTATAGCGAATAATTATAAAAGGGCGTGTGGCTACACCCACAAATGTATAACCAAGGTGTGGCTACACCCACGAATGTTTACCCGCTAGCTGTATGTACCTGCATTTGCTGAAGGTGTGTGGCAAGACCCACTACCTTTTGCTGTATAAGTAATCTGTACACCTTTTACAACAATAAATATTTCAATCAATCAATCAAATAGGAAGAGGGCTGACAGAAGTGACAGGTGGTAGTGAAAATACGAACATCACCAGACTGAAGAGGTTAAAGCACCATCCATCACTAAACCTTAAAAACAACTTTCAGTCCTGTACTGTATCAGCTTCTCAATCGGTCAGCTCGAAGCTGTCACTGTGTAGTAACCTCTTCACTAACATTTTTTCATTTTATTCTTGCTACAGTACTTCAGCAACTGTATTCAACCTAGAGTCTTGGAGCTTGGTGGGCTAGGGAATTCCCCCCAATCACCTGGTTTGACTGAGAAATACATCACCGGGCTGAAGGGTTCATATGAACCCGGTGGACTGTAAGCTAAAGCCACCTTCTGCAATCCCCATCCTGTGGGGGGATATGGAAGGAGCTGGAGAATGGTTATAACCTGGGCACTAGAGCCACCCAGTTATATCGGAGCCACTGCATGAAGAAGTCCCCCTCCAGCATTTGAGCTAGCAATAAAAAATATTACACTGACAGCAGTGCAGTTGGTAGCTACTGAACCTAGTCGACTGGGAGGGGGGAGGAAGTAGCCAAGATGTACTATAAACACATGCCACATTATTATGTATAAGGTTCAATTATTATTTTTAGCTTTTGTCTTGAGTCTCACATTGTTTGGTTCTTCAAGTTTTTTACATTATTTGCACTACCTGATTAAACTCCTGGAGCAAACACTGCCTGTTCAGAGAAGTCCCATGTACCAACAATCCCTTAGTGGTGAGTCACAAGAAAGTGTGGAGGTTTGGTTCCTGGGCAGATGACACTTGTACCTCTCTCCACCCACTTAAAAGGGGTACCATTGCAGAGGCTCCACTTCACCCCATGACCTTGTTCAGTGGTTACCGCCCAACAATGTAAATGGTTTCCTGGGTTACATGAGCCATTTGACTTGTCAGTGTAGAACCATCTGAAGAGGAAAGAAGAGTATTACAAGTAACAGGAAGAAAAGTGGAAAGAAGAAAGGATGGGATGAGGTAAGAGGAGAGGACGGACACAGAAACAGAATAATAAAGGTGAAGGAAGAAGTAAGCAGCACTACAAGTGAATGGATGATCGCTGCCATCACTTACCAGACGGGTACTAGAATAAAGTAGATAAATAAGCTGGGGATAAAATATTCTGAGCAAGGTACAGTATCTACATAACATGCTTTTTTATGGAACTTGAATGAAATAGTATAAGGTTGAAATTACTGTGTTTAGATCAAAAGTTGCACGCTGAGGGCAATGTATTACCTCTTCAAACTGCTTGTTGATTACTACTACTCTTCAATAACCCTGTCAAAACACACAAAAATACTTGTACTGCAAGTACTGTTCTCCATCAGATTCCTTGTCTTAACCCCTTCAACCCAAGGACATCATTTTATTCTGCTGTTACCAGAGGCTTTTACTCAGCTTGAGGGAGACTTTTGGAAGTAGAGGTGTTAAATACAGCCTATAATAATTCTCTCACAGCTAGAGATACTCCCTAAGGTGAATGAATCATGAGGTGGCAATGTCATTCAAAAGAAAAGTACATCAAGATGAAGTAATAAACCTTGCAAGTCCAGGGCTATCATATTAATTTTTCTCATAAAACTTCCAGACAATTTCATTTACCTTGAGGAAGATCTTTAGCAGTGAAGAGGTTACTGAATTCTACACCCTATCCCTCCAGTCCAAAAAGTTTATCCTAAAATGAGTAAAGTTATCTGACGGCAGCAACAATAACGTAAAAACATCACTCAGGTCCAAAGGATTAAGAAATGCAGTGGGGAAGCAGCAACCAAATGGTGATATGGGATGAAAGGAAACAACTCCACCAACTGGTAAGAAATGGTAACTGTCAATTTCATTCTGCACCCTCTGAGGTACTGTATAGGGTTCTGAGGCTAGGATACTGTGGTTCAGTACACTGAAGGGTATAAACAGTCCAAGTGTATGATGTAATGAAGATTTAAGTTTAAGTGGGCTATGTGTATGTGTACAAAATGTATGGTGTAACAGAGTTAAGTGGACTAGGTGTAGGTGTAAGAAGTGTGTGGTGTAATGAAGAGTTCTTCCCTTGGTGGCATTACATGATCAAAAATTCTCTAGTCACCTCTTGAGGATCAATCCTATGGAAGGCCATCACTCCAACTGAGATATCCTAACCACTAATTCCACAGGCACTTGTCTGACCACTCTGCAATAAAAACTAATGTAATTTATATATTTAATTCAAAACAGTGTTCTGACAAAAAAAATACACTACGACACTACTGACTAACATAACTACTGTACTATAATATACACAACACAACACAGTAAATTCATAGTACATACAGTAAGTCCATGTTACAGGCTAAATTGTTTTAGTTTATTGCTATGAAGTCCAATAAATTTGCTATGGAAGAAATCCTCATTACAGCTGAACTGCTATCTACCAAGCTAATTAGCCATTTTCCCAATTTACCGTACAGTACTAACATGTGTGGAAAAAGTGATTTTTAACATATTTGTCACCTATAACAAGGACTGCCTGTAATAACGAACAATTCGCTATGGTACTCAACACAATAGTATAAAACTGCATTAACCCCTTCAGTCCAAATAATTACAGTATTTTTTAATTCCTGCTACCACACAATATTTTTCAGCTTAGGAGATACAGTGGAATCTCTTAAATCGCATCCTTCTTTCCTTCAATCCTCTTCTGTCTTTCTTTCCTTCCTTGTTCTTCTGCCTAGGGGTGACTCTACACTCCCTCTTCTGTCGTTCTTGTCTTCATTCTTTCCTCGTCCTTTTGCCTGTGGGTTACTCTACACTGAGTGACAAGCCAAATGGTTTCCTGTACACCAGGAAACCATTTACTATGCTGGGTGGTAATCATATAACCAAATTTTGGCACCTGGTGGTTTAGTGGGTAATTACGGTGCTCCAATCGGATTGAGCCGGTGAAGGTTTATATCCAAGAGATGGTTGGGGTTTATTGCTCATGTAATGCCATTCAGCGATGAGTGAGGCTGGTCACTCTCATCTTAAATGTCAGGACCACCTTGCCTAGCCCCGGGCTCCTGCGCTCCTCTGTGGGGCAACGCAGGATTGGATAATGAATGAATGAATGAAAGGAGATACAGTGGGATCTCTTAAATCGCAGTCTTATGAGATTGAGCAGTCAGAAATGAGTAAATTAGAAGTGACTAATCTTATGGGGAAAATTACTTTTGAGTCTGTAGCCTTTACTACCACCATCACCACCAATGAACTCCCCAAAGCTGTACAAAATGTCAGTTTGGTAACAAGAATGCAATGCACATTACTTCCTCTGGCTGAAGAGGGTTAATACAGTAAATAAATGCACTTGTGTGTGTCACAAACCTTAACACTGCCACAGCCTCTTCCATACACCTATATGCAAATGTTGGAAGAACTACTAAGGCACTCAGATCATAACACTTAACAAATCTATGGTAATTTCTTCATTTTTTTTCTCATCCTAATAACTACAACTAGCAAAAAAATCTGGAGCAAGTCTTGAGATGGAATCATACATTAAATGAGAGGTGCACATAGTGTGTGTCTACCAATCTTACACTCAAATTCTTCCCTTCAGTCTTAATATATTACTTTCTTTACCTGATAAAAATTCATCCCTCTCCCTCTCTTCCTTCATTCTTGGAAAACACACACACACACACACACACACACACACACACGAGTTTCTATCAGCCACATCCTGTGAACTTACAAAGCTCCCTAGTACCTCTTCCTTACTACTGTAGTTCACTCCAGCATAAACCACACTGATATTCATTTGGTGTAACAATGACAAAAGTTAAAATTAAAACACTCTCTTGTTTTATACATGCAACAATGTCAACAGCAAAGATAAAATTAAAATACTCCATTGATATTTAAGTCCAATAATGTTAACAGCAAAGATAAAATTAACATCGACAAGACCATCAACCCTCTCGCATCGGATGGCACGTGTCCATCCCACTAGAAAATGTTTGTAGCCATTGAATGGAACGTATACGTGTTATGGACTTTTTATATTTGCGCGCCAGTACTGGGGCCCAATAATGGTTTATGCATCAGGAGGTGGCAATACTGAGGTGTTACCATCACAGAAGCATTATTTTACTGTCTCTTAGGGATTGAAAATCTGCAAGTTTGAATGTGTGAATGTCATAAAACTCAAGAATGTTGTGTGAACTCAGGAATTACTTTTCCGTGTATCTGATTTATACAGAATTTTTTTTTAATGTTTATGTACATGTAAAAAACTTCCATTTTTCTGAGGTTGTGTAAAAGTGCAAACTAGAGAGAAAGAGAGAGAAAAAAAGACAGCTTTGAGTTTATCATTATACCAACTGGCAAATGTCTGGCAGTGAAGGAGTTCCAACATCACAGTTTTTGATGGCTCAAAAAACAGGTAATTATTATTTTCTTTTTAAAAATTTATGTTAGACATCATTTTACTCAGAAAATTCTGGTCTGTTTTTTGGTATGGAATATTATAAGAAGAAAAAAAAATTCTCTGGATATATCTCTAAACCCCGTGTATGTGACATCCAGGGAGAGAGAGAGATAAGAGAGAAAAAAAAAAACACGAGGTGGAAGGGTTAAAGAGTAATGTAAAAAATAAATCAATAGGAACAAGGTACAAGGGAGCCTCTAAGCCTATAATGGTACTGCCCCTGCTGACTTACTACCGTCATCAATACGGAAATATTTAGAGCCACCCCTATGACAGAATCACATACGAGGAACAACAATTAACCAAGTATTGTGGAACAGTGTCTTATAAAAAATGGAAGCTCTAACTGAACCCTCACTTTAAACACCTCAGTCTGTGATTTTAACAGCACTGTTATTGACTGCTATGATTTGTTGCAAAATAATGGCTAATTCCTGTAATCATACAACACTTAAGCTATGAGAATAATTTGATAAGCTGAAAAATAATGGCTAATTTCTGTAATTATACAATGCTTAAACTATGAGAATAATTTGGAAACAAACATGGAAAAATGGGACTACAGAAAACAAAAATCAGTATACAGTATGAGGTAATATTTGCATTCTGTATTGTGCCACTTCCTGTGAAATCCTTGAGTTCCTGGTTAGTTCCTGTTGGACCCGAGTTTTCTAATAATAGGTGATGCCAAAGGAAAGCGCTTTGGTGACCTCAAGGATGTCAATGGCCTCCAGGTAGTTATCCAGCGAGGTCTTTTGGAAGCCCGTGATGCTGAAGGACGCCAACTGCTCTGACCATAAAGCCTCACGTGAGATGTTCAACAGAGCTTCCTCAATGCCCAATCTTAAGCTTTCTGTAGAGAGGGAGAAAAAGGATTCAAATTTATGCCTATCAACTGCACAAGGATCACTAAGGAAAACAACTGGGACTCTGCCAGTCCTAATCTCTTCCAAAATGCCTGATCATAGAGTCTCAAAAATGAAGAAACATAATGGGAAGGAGGAGGAGGAATAAAGGAAGCCTTTGGATGAGTGCCTATCACTACACAAGGGTCCTTAAAGTAGACAATCAATATTCTGCTAAATCACAATCTTCCCTTGGTATATGACCTTCAACAGTGTTAAATCCAGGCAACGAACTGTACAGTACTTTTGGGTGAACATGAAAAGGGGTAAAATTAACAGTCCAAGAGTCACACATTAATACCACAATATTAATGTAGAGATAAATCATGCACACAGTATAAGCAACAACATTAGCAAAGAAATTAGTATTATTATGAAGAAACTGAGTGAATCTTTCCATTTGAAGGTTGGATTGAAACAAGGATGTGTCATGTCTCCATGGTTGTTCAATCTGTACATGGATGGGGTTATAAAAGAGATACAAGGTCGGGCAGTGGATGTTGGAGCGGCCCTAGTGAGAGAGGGCAGTGTTTGGAAACTCCCTGTACTGTTGTTTGCAGATGATACTGTGTTGTTGAGTGAAGACGAAGGGGAGCTGCAAGGCTTGGTAGATGAGTTTGGGAGAGTGTGTAAGAAACGGAATCTAAAGGTGAATGTAGGGAAGAGTAAAGTGATGGTCTTCAAGAGAAGTGAAGCCAGTGAATGTACAGTGAGATTGGATGGGAAGGATATGGAGAATGCAAGTGAATTTAAGTACTTGGGCAGTGTGATGAGTAAGGATGGAAGTCTGGAGGGTGAAGTGCTCAAAAGGGTGCAGCAGGGAAGGAAGGTTGCTGATTCGTTGAAAGCAGTGATAAGAAACAGGGAGGTGAGCATGGAAGTGAAAAAGTTGTTACATGACAGTATTGTGATACCAACTCTGACATATGGAAGTGAAGCTTGGACCCTGTTGGAAGGACAGAAGTCAAGAGTGAGAGCAGTGGAAATGAGTTATTTGAGAGGAGCATGTGGAGTCACATGGAGAGACAGACTAACAAATGAGGAAGTGAAGGAGCGTTGTGGTGTGGTTGAGGACGTGATGGGAAGCGTTAGGAGAAAAACGTTAAGGTGGTTTGGGCATGTGGAGAGGATGGAGAGTGAAAGACTGACGAGGAGAGCGTATGTGAGTGAGGTGGAGGGGGCGAGAGGGAGGGGGAGGCCGAGGATGAGATGGAGGGATGGAGTGGAGAGGTATATGAGAGAGGGGGGGTGTGAGTTGGGAGCGTGGTAGTGAAATGGCAAGGGACAGAGTGACATGGAGGCGATTTGTTTGTGGCCACCCCGTGTGGGATTGAGGCATCTGGCAATAGATAGAATAGATAGATGAAGAAATTAATATTAAATGAAAGGAAGGTGGAGACACTGATGATACGGTGGAGGGTTCGGGTGGAGAGGTGTATGAATGAGGGTGGTGTGAGTTGGGGGGGGGGGGCAGCATGATGGCAGAGGAGAGTGTGAAATACAAACAACTTATTTATGGCCACCCTCTCTGAGATAAGGCATCTGGCTATAGATAGACAGACAGATGAAACAAAGAAAGTAGCAGCTGTAGCCCAAGGTTCACCTGAATGTGAACCCAGTGGACTGCAGGCTGAAACTGCCCCTCTCCTGTAACCCATCCTCCTTCTTTTAAAGGACAGGAAGGGGGTTCAGTGACATCAGTACAACCAGGCATCTCCACTATCCAGTTGTAAGCCCACCACATGAAGTCCCCCACCAGCACCTTAACAGAAGGTAAAATGGAACATCACTATGAAATGACACTGTAAAACAATTCTGACCAGGCAGCTTAGTATTGACAAGCATGGGGTGGGGAGGCAGGGGTCCCCAGGAGCCTTGAAGGTGCAGCTCTGGCTTCTGGTAGTAGTGGCGGTTGAGGTAGTTGGCCAGGGAGAGGGAATCCACTGCTGCTGCTTCCCCCTTCTTGCTCACAACCATTTCAATTGAGTTCATGTGATTCCCTGACACTATGAAAAAGGAAAGACAAATGTAAATACTGTCCCACTGGCTATTAACACTCTTAAAGTTCCTATGACTCATTCTCAGCTGATAGCATAAAATCATCTGATATCAGGTGACACAGAATACAAATCTGTCCCAAACAGGAATTAACCTGTAACTCCATTAACACTCAGGTTTCCACAACTCACTTTCAGCTGAATAACATCAACTGGCATCAGCCTGAATGAAAATTTCCTATGAGAGAGTTAAACAGATACTGCTCAAAAACTCTAATAAGAACAGATTTCTAAAAATTATACTTAAAGTACAGGAAGTCCTCATTATTTGTTCTTTACTGATACTCCTTTTACTAGTACATCTACAGTACATTAATTTAAAGACAGTGTTTCTGTAAAGTTGATTTGCCAGTTTCCTCTAATTTACAGAGCCAATTATACAGAAAAAGTTGTGATATTTTAGAATACATCTTAGACTAATAAAAGAACTTCACTTTGACAGTGTTACTACTTAACTGTCCCAATATACACATGGGGACCCTGAGTTAGTCGACTCAGTTATTTTTGGCAAGAACAACCAAGCACTAACCCCTTAGATAATTTATGCGAGCATTAAATCTCAACTATTCCTTGGGTTTCAGCCCTTTACAGGCCATATCCAACTGGACCACCTGACTGTACACAGGGAGTAATACAGTATCTTGTCATAACATTCAGGACTACTTCCTGAAGTAATTTCCACCCTGAAATGCTACATGAACATAGGATCAATTCCCAGCGGTTTTGCACATACCGTAAGCTGCACTATGGGGGCATACGGTAGTACGGGCCACCACAACTGCTGATCCTCAACTTTAACTAGATTTTCATTTCTTGGGTAAAGTCAGTACTGGAATACTAAGTGAAGTTGTCAGTGTCCGTGAATGAGCCTTCGGTTCTTTGCCTAGATATAAGTTCAATGATCAAATGAAACAAAATGTGTCTGCAAACTGGAAATGACTATATTAAAGAATTATTGGCAATGAATAAGATGTGACTGGTGCTGAAGAGGGATATCTTCATGCAGTGGCACCGATAAAATCAAGTGGCTTTGCTGCCCAGTTATATAATTCATCCCTCAACTTACTCCCTATCTTACAAAGGGAAGATGGTTCACTACAGGAGAAGGGTAATTTCAGCCTGCAATCCACCACGTTCATGTTCACACAAGTATGAGTCACAAGAGATGGCATCACATATTACAAAATTGCACATCTTACAGACTGAACCTGCCATGAGTCTTTTATAACAGACAGTTGTATGCTTATTAATTTTCCATTTTCTTAAATTACAGCACACATACTGTACATAACCACTGGGAATCAACCCCACGTAACATACTCTTAAGCCCTCATTGTATGTAGCTTTAATCTGACATGTTTTCTGTTTAGTATTAAAAAAAAAAACCTTATCAGATTTCCACTGCTACCAACACTGCTGATTTGCCAGTTTTTCCCAATTCACAGAACAAAATATGTAAGAAAGGATGTGATAATTTGCAACTCCTCTCTGACACATAATGCCTATACTGTATATCAATACAAAACTGACTGAAAAGGATGCCAGGAAGCAGCCCCAGAAGTACCCACAACATTGCATTACCCACTACTATTACAGAATTCTTGGTTCCAGAATGGTACTGAATGAGTGTAAGGCCCATTTCACTCTGTATAATGGTGATAAGTTCTCTCTCTATCATGCATTCTCTTTTCTTGCTTTCTGGAACTTGCCTCACTCCATCCATGGATAGGAAAAAAGAGGTCAGTATGATGATGATGACAACCACATCTCTTACCTTGTATATCTGAGAAAAAGGATGCATCCTCCCCCATCTGCTTCAGCATGCGCAAGACTACCTTATTACTGGCCAAAGACGACTCACTTGCATGTACATATTTGCAACCTCGGATATCATAAAACTCTTTAATTCTCTCTCTGGAAAGTAATATATGAAATTTATTACAAACAAATTCTATCTTTGAAATGTAGGATATGGAGCTGTTTGTTAACTGACACCTTACCAAAATACATTCTGTTTTACATGTCCTTCTGCCTACGGGTGACTTTACACTCCCTCTTCTGTCTTTCTTGCCTTCATTCTTTACTCGTCCTTTTGCCTGTGGGTGACTCTACACTGAGTGACAAGCCAAATGGTTTCCTGTACACCAGGAAACCACTTACTATGCTGGGTGGTAACCATATAACCAAATTATGGCACCTGGTGGTTCAGTGGGTAATTGAGGTGCTCTCAGTCGGATTGAACCTGTGAAGGTTTATATCCATGGGGTGATTGGAGTTTATTGCTCACGTCATGCCATTCAGGGATGAGTGAGGCTGGTCACTCTCATCTTAAATGTCAGGACCAACTTGCCTAGCCCCAGGCTCCTACGCTCCTCTGTGGGGCGACATAGGATTGGATAATGAATGAATGAATTTACTTAACACAGTGCAGTAAAAACTCCAATTTTGTCAACATATTAAAACTGATGAGCATTATACATTGACTGCGAATGACATTTTCATATAAGGCACCTACACAAGTGAAAGCTAAGTACAGTATGCAGTATGAAACAATAATGAACATAACAGAGAGTACAAAAAGTACACAAGAGTTCTTACCAAGTCAAATGAATAAAGTGCAAAATGATAAATATTTTTATGATACTGGCAAAGCAAGGTGAGTCAACAAAAAAAGGTACACACAAACAGCAAACTTGGAATGATAAGATAGCTTGGTAAGTATGGTTAAGGTTTCAGGCTGCTGCTTAGCCATATGACAAGACTGAATACGAGACTGCATTATCAGTGCACATTAGGAAAAACAGAAGCACCTAACCTTTTCCTGATGTACAGAATAAGTACATAGCAATTAATACCACCAAACATAAATTACAAATCAATGCTGCAAGAAGAACAGTACATTTAACATTGCATTAGATCTCAAACAGAAATACAGTAAACCCTTCTTAAGTCGAACTATATGGGGCTCAACCCTCGTTCAAATTACCGAATATTCCATCTTACCGAATTTTCACCCCCAAAAATTGCCAAGACAATACCTATTATTTGTCCTATCACACTAAATTAAAGGAGCATATAGCCTATAAATAAATAAGTTATGACAAAAAACAATTTAGTGCATTTAATATACCTTTAACCTCTTCAGTGCAGGGCGTATTTTCATCTTGTTCTTGCTGCCACCTGACGATCTGTGGAAATGCACGGGGTTGGTACAGACTACGTTAACCCCGTCAGTAGGTGAGTCCAGTCCTGAGTGCCATAAAATTGGCTGGAGGAAGCGTAAATAAAGTAGAAATAGATGCCACGGTACTGAAGTGGTTAATTGGTAGAAAATCATTCAGAGGCAGTATACAGACCTGTCGGCAGCGTGAGTTGGAGGTGGATTTTCACCCCCCAAATCGCAAAAACAATACTTATTACAGTACTTGTCTTTTCAACACTAAAGTAAAGGAGCATATGCAGTGTATAAATGAATAAAGAAAGACAAAAAAGAAACAATTCGGTGCACCAAATTTACCTTTCGAGTACACATCCGTCAGCAGTTTGTGTTGGAGATGGAGGTGGCTGAGTTCACAATTTAACGTAATATTCTAAACAGTACCCAGTATTTATTTCACTGAACATTAAGAACTAAACCTAAATGTAATCACTGTAATAAACTGCAATGTAACACTTGCAGTAATAATAGTACTGAACTTTAATCATGATCACTAAGTAACACGCACACACTTTTTTTTTTAAGCTTCATTCCCTTACGACGAGAGGTGCCAGTATCACTTCTTTTAGGCTTTGAATCTTCCATAGCAAGGAAGAAGGCAAAAAAAAAGAAAGCACTTCTCAGCACTAGATGACAGTAAAAACGGCGCGACTACATCTCCAAAGCCAAACAGCAGACTGGCACCACATGTCCGCCTGGCACCATTTGTCCCCCTACCTCCGATTTCGGCCTATTTACATACGTGGTCTAGGCCCGAGTTCGTCTAACCGAAGATTCCGTCTACTAAAAGTTCGACTTATGATGGGTTTACTGTACTGGGCTTTCATTTTATGGCAGACAGATCCATTTCATACTTTGTGGCATTTGGGTTTCTCTCTCATCAAGGATATGATGTGCAATGCAATATATGACAAAACACTACTGCTTCGACTGATATTCATTATTCATGATGTGTTAAACACAGAATTCTATGGAAACTGGAGAGGCAAGATAATATGGCATTCAAAAATTAGTCAAAGTACTGTACTACACGAATTTCCCTGACACAATGTGATTATGGTACTATTTCACTTTTCTCTAGTACCACACAACAAAAAGAACACTCCCCCCCCCTTTTTAAAGTCTATCTTTATGTGTACGTATTTTAATGCCACTGCCACCATATTTACATATAATCACTATGGCTGGATATCAAGGAAAACTACAGTGCTTCTGGGGCAGAACCATGGACTCTTCCAAGCACAATCCCCCACTTCACCACCACCATAAAGTCTGAATATCCCTGAACTTCTGGGATGATGCTATAGTTTTGAAAATTAGAGAGGTGACTTACAATATGAAGTAGGAAAAAGTATATGACATGCAGCTCAACTTCAAATCACACACACAACAACAAAAGTTAACATTTCAAACACCAATGCCATTATATGACAATACTGTACTTCTCTTTTCTTTTGTAACATCCCACACTGCAAGTACCAGGCCTCATCACAAAGTAGTGCTAGAATATTGCAAGGAACCATCAGAGTTGTCAAGTAATTCTGACGAGCTAAGCTGCTTTTAATACTTGAAAAATTTTGTGTTTCCATCTTTTTACCACAATTATCCACGAGACTATCTCACTGTCTTCAACAAAACAACAAAATCCTCCTTTTCTTGATATTCTTGTTGCTTCCTAGTTTTATTATTACTGGCCAGATCACACAGCTATACAGGTACTTCTCTTCATAAACCAACTTTTAAGAAGCTTAGTATCTTGTTAGAAATCCATGTTTCCTCTGACCCTTCAGGGTAGTTTAATATACTGAATAAGGTTTTTATTTGTCTGGGTGGTGTACAATACTCACAAAAGAAATGGGTTTCCAGACAAGTCTACTCTCAACAACATGGAGTCAAATGCTTTTAATCTCATTAACTCCCCTTCTTTTAAAGACTCCCTTTAGTTTTTCTTGCTACACAAAAGTGTTGCAATCATTCTCTCCTTACTATTTTTAAAGCACTGGACACAGCTCTTTGAACCCTCTGACTGCAAACTCTTAACCTGTAAACTGCAACAGCTCAATAGACGATGTGGCTCTGACAGCAGCATACCCCCCCCCCCTCCAAAAAAAGGGACCAATTATTATTTTTTTTTTTTTTCTGGTGCTCGTTGGGAGTAGCCTGACGTACAGTACATACTGGTCTGGAAATATGCACATCCATCTTTCAGCAAGCCCTCATCCATCTCATGTCCATATAACTAGTCTTTGGTTAATATATATAAAGCTGATTTTTTCTGCTTTTCAAGTAATATTTCATAGATACTCTAGCAGCAAAACTGTGACACATAACAATCTATACCTACATACTGTACTTCATAACATTCTCTGTGAGCCGGTACGACCAAAAAAAAAATCCCCTCTTCCTTCCTTCTTTCCATACTTCCCCTTCTGTCTTTCTTTCCTTCATTCTTTCCTCTTCCTTCTGTTTACAGGTGACTCTACACTGAGTGACAAGCCAAACAGTGTCCCGTACACCAAGAAACCATTTACTTCAATGGGTGGTAACCATAAAGCCAAAGTATGGCACCTGGTGGTTTAGTGGACAATTAAGGTGTTCCAATCAGACTGGCCTGTGCAGGTTTATATCCAAGGGATGGTTAGGGATTATTGCTCAAGATATGCCACTCAGGGATGAGTGAGGTTGGTCACTTTCATCTTAAATGTCAGGACCAACTTGCTTAGCCCCGGGCTCCTACACTCCTCATAGGGCATCACTGGATTAGATGACAGATGGATGGATGGGTGAAACAACAAAAACCATATTTGCTATGCATGGGGTGAGGTAGTTGATGACAGTAGTCGATTTCCCTTAAGTCATAGTTCATGCGTTAAGATGGGCACACCTTTCACTTCCATCTGCCTACACTTATTCATAACTGATCAACTTCCTTTTGCAAATTAACTGGTATTTTTTCTTCTATATAAATAACTAGTCAACTCTGGAACAAGCTTCAATTTACCTTTTTGCTTACTGAAGACCGTTTTTTTAAACGTTAAGTGTTTATGAATCTCAAACGAAAAGATCTGATTCTGTCTTCTTTTCTTAACTTATCTAAAGGAGTCTCACAAATATGTTCTTTAGGCCTCTGTGATCCCTTTTCTGTACTACAAAGTAAACCATGTATCAGATAAATAGTAATTCATACTGCTTTATGAAACTGCCACTCCCTTCCATGTGCTTTCATATCATAATGTGGTCCGTCAAGTAAAATGACCTCATATCATACCAGTATTTACGAACTCTGATCGCCATATTAGAAGATTAGTTACACTGTTAGTGAGAAATGCCATTTGAATTCAAAACTGACAAACAAGTTCAAGTATGGGCAACAGTTTAGAGTCGGTATCACACCTTGACTCAGGAACCTCAGTTTGATAACAAGATATCGTGGACGAACCGTAGGTTACGTCAGCAGCGCTAGACTCCGTGTCACTGAAACATCAAGAGACCACAACATAGCTGAGGTGGTAGTGGTCAAGTGCTTAGAATACTGAGATCCTGTCTCAAAGGATGTGAGTTTGATCCCAGGCTGAGGCAGGAAAAGTTTGGAGTACAGTATCTGAATTTCATTAAAACTGATTTTAAAAATAACTCTCAAGATCCAACATATTTTCAAACCTTCCCTGAAAGTAACATCCCTGGCTTGTATTTAAAAAAGAGGATGGTTATAAGTTCTGATGTGATGACATGAAGGTGTGTGGCACACACAACGACGTGGACATCAAAAAATTAATAATCAATGCTACACCTACAGTCAGACTTATATCAGAGAAGGTAGATATATCAACAAATTAACAAAAAAAAAAATCAAATAATAATCAGTTTTCCTGCTCTGATCTGGTATATGAGGCTAATGGAAATACAGTATATGAAAATTTGAGTACTCTGAGAGACGACCCATGCTTGCATGAAACACTACCTTTCAAAATGAATAAGTTGAAAAGGATTCACACTTGCTGGCATCCAACCTAACTCCTTCAATCCAATAGCAACTTATGTTATTACAATCTTAGTGTCTCCTCTTGATTTATTCACTTTATGACCAAGCTTTTTGAACCAGTGGGGTTAGATAAGAAAGGGGTACGTTTGCAAACTCCTTTTACTGTTGTTTGCAGATGATACTGTACTGTTAAGTGAAGACGAAGGGGAACTGCAAGGCTTGTTGAATGAGTTTGGAAGAGTGTGTAAGAAATGGAATCTACATGTGAACATAGGGAAAAAGTTATGGTCACTGAGAGAAATGAAGTCACTGAATTTACAGTGAGGTTGGATGAGGAGGAAATGGAAAATGTGGGTGCATTTAAGGACTTGGGTAGTGTGATGAGTAAGGCTGGAAGTTTGGAGGGTGAAGTGCTTGAAAGGCTACAACAGGGAAGAAAGGTTGCTGGTTCTTTGAAAGCTGAGATAAGAAACAGAAAAGTGAGCATGGAAGTAAAAAAGTCACTCTAACGTATGGAAGTGACGCTTGGACCCTGTTGGAAGGACACAAGTCAAGAATGAGAGCAGAGGAAATGAGTTATTTGAGAGGAGCATGTGGAGTTATATGGAGAGACACTGACAAATGAGGAATTGAAGGAGCATTGTGGTGTGGATATGGGTGAGATAGAAAGCATTAGGCAAAATACACTGAGGTGGTTTGGCCATGTGGAGAGAATAGAGAGCGAGAGACTGACGAAGAGAGTGAGAGACTGACGAAGAGAGTGTATGTGAGTGTGATGGAGGAGGGAAGGGGGAGGAGGAGGCCAAGGATGAGATGGAAGGATGGAGAGGAGAGGTATACGAGACAGGGGAGGGGTGACCTGGGAGCAGGGAAGTGACATGGTGTGAGACCGGGTGACATGGAGGCGATTTGTTTGTGGCCACCTCTTATGGGGATTAAAGCATCTGGCAATAAACAGATGGATAGACAAGGTTAGATAAAGCCTTCACTAACCACTTCACTGCTTCCTAATTAGAGTTAACAGAATAATCTGGTGTTCGCATGTAAAATACAACGTCAGACTGGAAAAGTTAACTCCTTGAATCCAATGTTGTATTATTTAAACAATTACTGCTACCTTATGGCTATTAAACGCTGGACAAACTTCTCACACTAAATGGGTTAAAAACGATCGCAATTAAACCTCTTCACAATGAAACCTTTCTTCAAGGCTAAATTTAATCCATCTATTCAATGAAGTCTTAGCATGATTCTGGTGCTGCCTTCCGAAGGCATCTTATCGCCACAAACACTGATCTGAGAAAATGTTTATTAAATTTCTATCTCAGTGACCTTTGAAGGAAGATCATAAGACACTTCAGGCACCGGTGGGAGTGTTGCCATCTAGATGGACCTTTATTTCAGTATCCATAAAAAACAATGTCTCACCATGGGCAGGCTGGGAGGTAAAGAAAAGCGTGCTTATAGGTGATGGTGTCACTCCCCCTTCCCGCTGTCAGCTGATCAGTCTGTCCACATAACTGATGTGTGGTGTTTCCATTTAACATTAAAATACTTCTCACTATTGCGGTTACTATTTCCCAACCTCTTCCCCAACCATTCCCAGCTGATCAGTGTTTGTGGCAATAAGATGCCTTCGGAAGGAGGCGCCAGAATTAAGCTTTGCTGCTTTCAGATGACTTTCCTCAACCCTGTATGGATCTTTAGTAGTGAAAGGGTATGTTAGAGCTGTATCTAGCCCATTCAGTTTGGGGGGGGGAAAAAAAAAAAAAAAAAAAAAAGGTTGACAATTGGGTGAAAAAAAATACCATCACATGGCAACAAGAATGAAATGAAAATTACCTCCTCAGACAAACAAGTTACAAATGCATTAAAAATTGTAAATGGGTATATAAACTTACCTGATACTGCTGTGCACTAGGAAATCTGAGTAGTAACCCAATATTTCTCCCTGGACAGCCAAATTAGGTAGGCATTAAACACTGTGACAGTAGGTATATGAACTCACTTGACATCCCTATGCACTATGACATCTGAGTAGTAGCCCAACACTTCTCCCTTGACTGGGTGGTTGGTGACCGCCCCCACTGGTAACAGTTGGAAGTTACTTGTGTTTGTCTTGAATTTCTCGATAAATGTTGATGTGGACACGAAAGCTGAAATTACATGAAAAACAATAAAATACAAAGGAAGGGAAGATTTATTAAGAAATAAGTACATGTTTCAAATGATATTAGTGCACTTAATGACATAAAAAATGGTAATTAAATATATGGCACAACATGATCAATGACTAGATCAATAAACCAAAGACAGTTTGATACAATACATCAATTTTCACTAAGTAACTGTATATATTTTTTATTGTAAACATCAACATATGTATTTAAACCTCAGGGACAAGACTGAGCAGTAAACTAAACTAAATACACAACACTAAACACCATACTCTAAATAAAATGACACTATAAGAAAAAATATATATCAAAACAAATATTCAGTGATGGATACAGTGGTAGCAGTTCCACACTGTTATTATTTCCAAGGCTCTGCTATGTAAATCAGTTTAAGTAAATGAAAACAATAAAGTCTAAATATTCTACAAGAAAGATGTGAAAAATTCTAAACATCAAGCGAAATATGAAAGGCTCAAGACAGTGTGTGCAGAACTATCACAATTATACATAAATATCAGGTATACTGTATCAACCATGCTTTAACAGAAAAGACCTAGTGCAAGATATTACAACAACTTGTTGAGTACAGAAGAACGTGAACTTGTGCTCTTAACAGTTAGTACAGTTGAGCTCAGAAGTTCCTGGTACCTTGAGGCACATTTGTAGATACAGGGGGAGTGATCTGTGATAGTAACATCATAACTACTATGAAGGTGTTTGAAACCATTCTGCTAGATACACATTAACTTACAGAAATCCATAACTGTTGACAAATTGTACACGCTGTGACATCAACTGTGCCTATGACTTGTGACTTCAACTGTACATACAAGTGCCATGTGTTATCTACAAGTGAAAAGACTAGCTACTACAAAAAAAAAAAAAAAATTATGAAGATAATCAAATATTGTACCATAACAGAAATGCACTACAGTGTATAACAAACCCTTTATTAACACAGATCATCAGCAGCGGCAAACAACTTCTTTACCTCTGTACTTGTTAGGATTTCTGTCAGATGACAATACAGTATTCTCTGAACAATAACATCAAAACACAGTCTCAATAGCCCCTTCAGACAGTTGACAAATTTCCATTTATTCTTGCTATCTCCAGATAATTTTATTCAGTTCCTGGGATACTTTTCGAACTGGAGGGGTTAGATACAGTCTTCATTAGCGTCTCATAGCCTTCATAATAACGGCCTGGTAGATGCAAGAATTAAAAAAATAATAATAATAATAATAATGAGGTCAATATGATGCGCGGGTGCACAGAAGTTAAACTTACATTGCACTTAACCTTGCGAATGTTACAACTTGCTTAAAATGAAAATCATCTGGTACTGGCACATCAGTATCAGTGTGCATTCACAGACAAGTTACTAGTACTCTAATATTAGTCAATACATTTTTCCATGACACCCCAGATATGATCCAAAGCCATTAGCTACATTTTTCAATAAGCCTCAGGCATGATGAAATGCCATTATACTTTTCCAAGAATCCCCATGTAGGATCCATGGAAATGTTACTAACTACCATAAAACAGGTACACTAACCTGGAGATCGCAAGTTGTTTCAATTTGGCTGGAGGCCAAGTACTGTATATTCAGACTTGAGGGTTAACAAATGAAACAGAGACTTCTTTCTACCACATCATAACTAAGGTTCACCAAATTTCATGTAACCACAACACAGTACTGAAGAAGTGGGAGTGGCTTAGTTCCAGCAGGAAAAAACGAATCAACTACTGTTTCTCATTATCACATACAGGTACTGTACTTTAAACACCAAAACATGGCCAAAAAAGGGATGTTGGCTGCTTGTCTTTTCTGTATCAATATTAAACACTAATAAAACAGGCACATACAATTAAGCTTTACTTCCTCCAATGATGCGTTGATTTTATACCTTTCACCTAGTATTGATAATTTCCTCACTTTCATACAGTCTCTTTCCTTGCTCCTGGATTCTACAGTTTCTGGTGGGAAGAGGGTCTGGATAATGACTGTGGTGATGATACTTAAAACACCAACCACTTGAGTGTAACTGGTTCCAAATAATATCTAATGACATATGAGGCAGGTCTACCAGCACTGAGACTGATTTCCGCATGACTGGAAAATACAAAAACGGGATCCCTAATTAATAAAGGGTTCAGTACAGTGATGCGAGTACAATACCAGAATAACTAGAGGGTACAGTCATAGGTGAGAGCATGGATGTGTGGGGGGTCAGCTGACGGCATAAGGTCCATATTGTAATATCTTTTCATTACAGTTGTGATTTACAAAGCACGTTATAAATCAGCATCCTTTGAATGGTATTAATATATTTTAAAATCATAATAATTTGTATCAATAACAAACAAGAGGATACTGATGTGTAACTACAAAATTAAGTGCTAAGGAAGAGGTGCTATGATTTCCAAAGCTACTGTGACTATGAACCTAATTCTGAAGTCTCACCTGAAGACACAACATAATAATATAAAGTGTACTGGCCCAGAAGTGCAGCTGAACTGTGATTTCTTGCTTCCACAAAGAGCAATGGCTGAAAATAATATGAACTAACTGAGACTGAGGGTCATAAGACTGAAACTCAGTGTGCAAAAGGGCATGCAAGCCCCTGATTGACGATGATTAACTTCATAATATCTGTGAGGACAGGAATGGTCTGACTATTTTCCACTTTATAAAATACAATCAGCATTATTTTTTTTATATGTGAAGTAAAATATGAGGGCTTTTTTTCCTCCTTCACAATCTCAGTTTTAATGCTACTGTGCTGCCATAAAGCTCTATGCTAATCATCATGAACCTGTTATCACTGTTATTTATCCTGTGACTATACTACCTCTCAGTTTATAAAGCTGATTATCACTTAAGCAGTATCATCTGATGCCAAAAAAGTTAAATTAAATATACCATACCAATGATAAAGTATGATAAATGCTATCATTAACTGTACAAAACTGTATACATCACTAAATTGTACTGTAACATGAACTGGACCATATTCCCCCAGTACTGTTCTACATTGGCTTCACATGAAACTGCTCTCACACTGTCACACGGTTAACATCATCTGGCCTTGCACCAATAACTATGTTCTATATATCAAAGCTCTACCAATCTGTACAAATATTATGTGATATTTTATTTCAACAGAAGGCTCTGTTCTGTACTGTTAAAATAAATCTAATAAAGTACAATCTAAACTAAACACAGCAAATGTACTGTAGTAAAAACCACTCAAGTACTCATATGGATTTTAATATATACAGTATAACCAATAACAAAGCCTCTCATCTCCCATACAGAAAAACTACACATATACAGGCAGTTACCATTACTACCATAGTCAGGTAACAATGGTAATTTAATAGGCATCTTTTCTGTAATTTACTGTGGATTTAAACCCCAAAATATCATGATGTACTTTCCATTTTATTCTTGCTATATCCAGATGATTTAATTCAATTTTCAAGAATTTCATGGTAGTGAAAGAGGTTAATGAAAGCTGTATCTAACCCATCCAGTTAAAAAAATATCTAAGCTGAATAACAGTGTACTGATAGCAAAAATAAAATCAAAAAGTATGTCTATCTAATGAAGGAGACAAAGGTTTGTAGGTTGTAGATGGTTGGCTACTATCAATTCTGGGAGGTATTACCATGAGAGTGAAGTGTGCCCCCAAGCTTGGTACCTTAACCAGCCACAGAGTTATCACTCTTAGGCAGGAACTCAGTTACAAGAAAACCCAGTCAATTCAAGCAAAGACTCTAATGCAATTACAAATATTTTTACTTATCACTTATTTCTTTTACTGCAACAGTTCCTAGCAACTCCTGGGACATTATTAGTTGCCTTTGGCATTTGGTTAAGCTTCCAGCCCAAAGAATGTATTAGCTGCACTATGGCCATCCCCAATACGGGAGAGTATGGCATCATTTAATTTACCAATTGACTGACTGACTGACAATAAGGATTTACTATACATTCCATAGCATAAGCAGTGATTCTTCAATTACCCACCTAGATCTATGCGATGGTGGTCCCCTCGGCTGATGTCGGGTCCGCGTCTCCGGGAACTGTATAAAAGTTCAGTCTGCACTTTCAATTTGTTCTCCAAATAATCAGCCAGAAATTCATAGTATTCGACTGGAATGCCAGGACACATATACGTGGCCAGGCGCAGCAGTGGGGTATTGTTTTCCATGGTGCACCTGAAAACTATGGACAGTTAAGGACAATGCACAGTAGCTGCTCCCAAACTGGAAATGAGAGCTGGTTTGTGTCTCTAAAAAGTTCTTAAACTGAAATATAGCAATATGTTGAGTCAAGCAAATACAAATCATTAGCAGACATATGAACACATGTATCAAATGAAATATCACCACGGTGGTCCAGTGGCCGAGAGGTGGTCTGTTGTCTGAAATGATGCGAGTTTAACTTTAGGCAACGGATGGGAAGAGTCTGATGAATTTTGTTAAAACAGACTTTACTGATCTTCTGCGAGACCCACCTAAATGCCATAAAAACACCCCCACTAATACCTATGTACCAGTCCTGAATCAGCTTGATTAGGAGTGTATGTGAGTGATGTGGAGGGAGACTGACGAATGTTGTGAAGAAGTATAGGAATGAGGATGGTGTGAGTTGGAGAATGGGCAGCCTGATAGCACATGACAATATGACATGAGGGCAATCCGTTTATGATCACCCCTTATGGGATTAAGGCAAAAGACAAGGAACAAAGAGATAGGCAGAGATCAACCCCACATCTGCCACAAACTAGGGGCTTGCCTTTCCTTTTGCTGTTTATTATTTGAGTATATGAAAAAAAAAGGGGGGGGGAATCTCATAGAAATTTGACAAAAATGTGTAACTACCAGCAAGTAAGGCTATGACACATCACCAACAATGATTCTAACCCCTTCCATCAAAGTTGCTATATCGCAACCCAATACACCTGGCACAGGCAAGGCACAAACAGATCACTATCCTGAAGGAGTTAAAGAAGTTTGTCCCTACAGAGCAAAATGATAACACTCCCACTAATATCAATGAACTCTACGGAATACTGTATTACAGTGCTGACTATATAATGCATCCAAATACTGTATCACAATTTTTTCTAAGCAACTGACACTCAAAACCTGGAGTAATTTGTAAATCAGCTTTATAGACACCAATGCAACTTCAACAGGAAACTTTTCTACACACTGCTGGTAACTTTAACATTAAAACAGAACATGATTAAGGTGACTTATAACAAGACCTTTCCTTGTACTATTCAACCTCTATGCCATCCATGGCAAAGCACCTGTCAGGGAAATACTGAAGGCCATTTGTGGTGAATGCATGGCAACCATCACATATACACAGCAACAGAGTGAGGGAAGACAAACGACCTATGACACAAGACTAGCATGACCTACTTGTCTCATTCACACTGCTGACTGCAAATCTGCCAGTTCGGTTCAAATTCTGGTGAGGATAGCTGGTGTCACTTGACTTGGGGGTCCATCCACCCTTTCATGAGCTGATAAGTAAAACGAGTATGTACTAACACATCAGCGAGGTACCTGTGGTAACCTAGACAATGCAATGGCTTTCCATTCCAGCACACTGGGTGAACAACCCACCACAGGCTCAAAGGCCCAAGTTACAAAGATCAGCACCACAGCCTCTACCTTTAGTTTTACTGACTGATAGGGTTTGGGCTGCCACTCCCTGTAAAATAATATAATTCACCAATGCTAATGGTACTCGACGGTGCATCTATCGAGACAATAATGTAGCCTATGACGTTCCAAAATATCACGTTTCACACAAATGGTAGTAAATTTAAAGTTAATAGGCAGATCTGCTTCTTGGTACCAAAGGAGCTTATATGGGCAATTTCTCTGTAAAAGGTCATGAAAATTGAGAAAACGGTAAAAAAAAAAAGTTCTGTAAAGTACTGGTCTACTCTACCGTAGGTTTCCATCACTCCTAATTCCCTAAGCTGGATAGGGCATATTACCAAATACTTACAATGGCCAATGGTAGTAAATGCAGTACTACCAGTTTCACACACACACAGCACCAACGAAAAAGAGACAAGTGAACTGACAGACGACTGGCACGTACTGGTTGTCGCGTTTGTCACCACTACAAGGTCCACACTTCCACTGCTGCCTTCCCAGTCCATTTTATCATTTTACTGCAGCCGGACACTACCAGGCCTATATCAAATAGTACTACACTACACAACTGAAAAAAATACTCGTGTCACTCTTTCTTTATGCAATCCTACCGGTAAATACAGACCATGACGAAATGTAAGTGATGAATCAAGTTTCCCCCTGCAACACCTTGATCAGCTGAGTGGTCCGTGTTTTAACCCTTGCGGCCGTGTTCCATTACAGTTGATTTCTGCTTGTTGAACCAGTCTCGTGACACTGTTTAAGTAATAATATATAGTTATGTTTTCTGTTGTAATGTACCTAATGATACATTTTGAACTCGCAATGAAATGTTACTCAATGTAATGTGTAACTAAGCACAGGTCAGTGTTAATGACCCCATGATACCTAATACATTACGACGTGCACTCCATGAGCCAAAAAGAAAAAGAATGAAAGGAGATGGAATAAAAAATAAAAATAGCGCAAACGCTGTTGTCAAGCAGCGAGCTTATGACCTCCCAACAATAACACCTCTCTTGGCAACAGCGATGCGATATTATCCGAATAAAAATAAATAAAAACGCGTGTGATCACGCTACATCCCCGTGTGGTAGACACTGATACTATAATCATTATAATTAAACCCAACAATCCAGGGAAGGCCACAATGTTGTTGAGAGAGAGGGAAAGAGAGCACTGCAGGGAATGGATCCCAGAGAGAGAGAGAGAGAGAAAGAGAGACTGCTGGGAATGGATCCCACAGAGAGAGAGAGAGAGAGAGAGAGAGCACAGCAGGGAATGGATCCCAGAGAGAGAGAAAGAGAGAGACTGCTGGGAATGGATCCCAGAGAGAGAGAGAGAGAGAGAGAGAGAGAGAGAGAGAGAGAGAGAGAACAGCAGGGAATGGATCCCAGAGAGAGAGCACTGCAGGGAACGGATGCGAGAGAGAGAGAGAGAGAGAGAGAGAGAGAGAGAGAGAGAGAGAGAGCACTGCAGGGAATGGATCCCAGAGAGAGAGAGAAAGAATCTGCTTAAGTGAAATTCTAGCACAGATCACCTTTGATACCATCTATCTGCCTGGAAAACCACACTTCATCACTGATATATGCAATGCCTTCCCCCCCCCACATCTTCACAGCCATCCTTGTCCCAGAACCCTCCAAACTTCCCCAGGACAAGACCCACAATGTTTAAAGTACAACAGATGCCTTGCACTTAGCTGCAAATGGTGATCCATTACTATAGTGGCTTGCCACAAACCAACAGGGTCAAGTTGACAGATATGGGGAAGGATTTCACAAGTCCAGACAACCCCATTCTTGGGCTGAACTCCAGAAGAACTATTCAACACCTTCCATGTGGAGGAAATGGCACTCATGTAGGAGAGAATATCTCCACACAGCATTCACAAAATAACTGGGAATTCTGTGCTTAGACTGAGGTACTCATGTGGCACAATGTTAAAAAACAAAAGAGGTCATTCATTCAATCATCATCTAATCCAGTGTTTCCCCAAAAGGAGCATAGAAGCCTGTGGCTAGGCAAGTCGGTCCTGTCATTTAAAATGAGAGTGACCACCCTCACTCATTCCTAAGTGGCATTATGTGAGCTGTAAACCTCAAACACCCCTTGGACATAAACCTACACTGGCTCAATCCGATTGGAGTACCTTATTTATCCACTAATCCACCAGGTGCCACAATTTGGTTACAGTAATACCTCAACTTACAAACATAACTGGTTTCAAGAGGCCATTCGCAAGCTGATTTTGTCAGTAAAATGAAAATCCCTTAGAGAACTACATGTACAACATAAAAAACACTGTACTGTTCACTGATCTGTTGGTAGGGTTTTAAATGTTCTTAAGCAGTTTATATTGTAATATGAAATATAAATGAATAAATTAGCACAATAAATACACAAGAAAAACATACAGTATAACACAACTCTGTTCCTGCTATTGTCCGATGCCTATTTACAACCGACGAAAGATAATGGAACGTTTGCCACCTGCGAAGATATGGATGTGGCAAGCATTTCATTTTGTTTTGCCAGTTGTAAATACACATCGGACATATGCAACAACAGAGTTATCTTATTTTATAAACACTACTGTAGCACCTGAGGGCAGACATGGCAGGAGTTGCAGGAAGTAAGAGGAGGCAGGTGGAGGAGTGGAGTTAGTTGGAAGATACGGGTGAGGAGAGTGCAGTGGGCGAGTCGGGATTTTCGGGAGAAGCAGGCTGAACGGATGTGGCTGAAGGCTCAGCATAGGAGGTTGAAGGCTCAGTATAGGAGGCTGAAGGCTCGGCATAGGAGGTTGAAGGCTGTGGTTCGTCTAATTTCGTTTCCACCCTTGCGAAAAACCTCGTGATTGACGACTGGGAAGCATTCTTTTTTTTCTGTCACCTGCCACATTCAAAAGCAGTCGCAACAGGCCATTACAAGCTATATTAGTTTTTCGTGGTTACATTCGTGCCTGTGAAATGTTCGTTATTTTTTTCGTGTTCAAATCTTTGAAATGCTCAGATCTTGAATGTTCGTAAGCTGAGGTATTACTGTATATGGTTACCACCCACTGTAGTAAATGATTTCCTGGAGTACAGGAAACCATTTGGCTTGTCACTCAGTTTAGAGTACCCATAGACAGAAGGAAGAGGAAAGATTGGAGGAAGGAAAGTCTGAGCAGGAAGGAAGGGGAGAAGGAAGGAAGAGAGGAAAGGGCAGGTACCTGAAAACAGAACTACATCGAGTGAGTGGTTGGTGAGCACCCCTACCTACCACTAACGGAAGAAATAAATCTTATTGGGAAGCTTAGACTTAACAATAAAACAAATGGTGTACTTTTTTATTTCATGAACTTAATTTGCTGACGGTGTACGTGACAACTAACTTTAGTGTAACTCCTGTTAAAAATGAACAAATACACATCAGCCTGAAAAAGAACTGCTTAAATAAAATACAGTATATATTGTTTTACATCTAACCCTAGACATACTCTAAGTCAGCCCAAACTTTTTTTGCCTGCGACCCTGAACACAGAATAATCTTGGTGTGACAACCCTCAGGGCAAAAACATAATTTCAGTGTTGATTCATTTAATTTTATCCAATATTGGAAGGAACAAACTTGAATACATCAGGAGTTTTCGTACATTTATCAATGCTTTATTATTCACAACTATTTTCCTGTTCCTGAGTCTCACTGACACTTTATATTCCAAACAGTGATGTTTGTAGTTTTAACATTTTTTATTTTCTTCTTCTTATTATTATCTTTTTTAACCATACTGCGACCCTCATCTGGGTCATGACCATGGGTTTGGAAACCACTACTCTTAGTAATCAAATCCCTGAGAACCAGCAGTCCTCCAAGGTGCCAACAGACAATGCCACACACCCTCACATCATTACTCGGGTACAACTGCTGAACAGTGAGTAACAACATATCTCATCCTGAACTAATGAGATGGGATAGAATTTGCAAGGGTGTTCATGTCACATGTTAGTGAATCTTACTGCAGTGAAGACTGTATTAACCCCTTCAATCCAATGCTGTATTTTCTATTTAATTCGTCCTATTACAAAGCTATTTTGTTCAGTTTAGGGGAGATATCTAGTAGTGAAGTGGTTAATGAAGGCCAATCTACATTTTCCCCTACAAAAAGTTTCCCAAGATAAATAATATCACCTGGAAGTAAGGACAATATTGCAAGTACTGTACATCATTTGATCAAAGGGGTTACAAAACTTTAAGCCATTAGAGTATTTCTCATTATACCCAAGACTAAACCCAATCTTATAATTACCAACTCACAACTGTAATTATATAACTACAGTTTATTCACCTTAACTTGGTCTAGATTTCTGTCCATTTGCAACTTATTTCCCTTTACAAAATGCCAGAATATGACAATATTATGGCTCTACATCCCTTCCATAGCACTTCTTCATGACTACTGACTAGTGCTATGTTTTCTGTTAATCTCTTGTTACAACTCAGCACTACTTCTAGGCCATGTTAAAGTGAAAAAAGTACTAACACCTCCCTGTATATGAGGCATGCAGAACTGAAAGGGCAAAGACGCCATCTGCAAATGTTTTATTTTTCCTTACGTATTTAGCCCTTACGTACCGAATAGATATTAAAAATGTATATATATATACATATAGCAGCCGTGGCTCTGTGGGTTAGAGCGCTCCGCTCTGGCCGTAGGGTCGGAGGATCGAATCCACCCAAGGGTCATTGGTAGACATCAGGAAGGGCATCCGGTCATAAAATGCTACACGCTCCAATCCAAAAAGGCCGACGCATGCAAGCATGTTGCAGCCTTCAAAAACGAAACTATATATATATATATACAGTATATAATATGTATTCAGTATATATATAAATCTCCGTCCACATCCACCTCTCACCACTTGCATTAGTAAGCCTCTCCACTGCATTTTTCTACCACTTCCTTGGTCTCTTTCTCTCCTCCTCACTCCATCCTGT